>RJWT010015715.1:0-20267 GCA_004365215.1 Cuniculus paca | reverse complement strand
ATTAATCTGAGAAATCATACGATTTTTTTTTACCCTCTTCTGGGAGTTTTTAATCACTTAACTACCAAATTTAATCAATTTTCATTTTTTTAACAATTTTTGTATACAGTAGTTTTATCTTTACTCTCTTGTGTTTCTTATTAATTAGCATCTTCATCTCCTCAAATATTAATCATTTCCATGTTTTGCAGCCCTCTGTACTCATCTGCCTATTTTGAAACCTAGTGTTCATTGTTGTGGATTATAATTACCCTATTAGACTGTAGGATGGAAACATTTTCTCCTCACTAGTGGTGTTTTACTGCCCTTTGCTAATGCTCTCTACTTCCCCGCTCTCACTTTCTAACAACCGCTATTTCACCCTGTAGTTCTATGAAATCAGTTTGTCTTTAGCGTCCTCAAATGAATGAAAACATGTAATATTTTCCTTACTGTGCTTGGTTGATTTCACATAACATGATGTGCTCCAATTCCATCCACTCTGACACTAACTACAGGGTTTCATCCTTTCTTTTGGCTGAATAATATTTCATTATATATACATACCACATTTCTTAATCCATAAATCTGTCAACGGATACCCTGATTGACTCTGTATTTCAGCTATTGTGAATACAGCTGCAATAAAAGTAGCAGTGTAAGTATCTTTTTGACTTATTGATTTCATTTCCTTTGGCTATATACCCAATACTGGGATTGCTGGATCATACAGTAATTCTGTTTTTAGGTTTTCGAGGACTGTTCTTAATTGTCTGCCACAGTGGTTTGCTCTTTCTCCACATTGTTATCAGAATTTGTGGGGGTTTTTTCATAATAACCACATTAGGACACATTCTTTCCCCTTTATTGATTTTCTTTATCGCTCTTCTTTTATCTTTTCCTGATTTTAAAGTTATTCATTTTATTTTATTAACTTTATTATATATACATATATATTAAATATATTTTAACCAAGTCTAAAATTAAGGAACATATGTTATTCTAAAGCAATGTAAGGACTTTAGAGAACTTTAATTCTGATCATTCCTACATATCTTTGGTTACCATTTTATCATCTATTAGCTTATTACTGTTGAGAAGCTGTTTTCAGTCTAACTGCTATTCCTTTTTAGATACTTTGTCTCTCCTGGTTTTATTTTCCCTTCATCTTTGATACTCTGAAATTTCACTGTACAGTGAGGATATACTTTTATTTATCATACTCTAGAGTGATGTGTATCTTCAAGATAAGGGTTCTGGCCATTCTTCAGCTTTGAATAACTCTTAACTAGTATAACTTTAAATATTGCCTCCACTCATTCTGTCTGTTCTCCACTTACTTCTGTAAAATATATTTAAATCTTATGCTTTTCTCTACCAAATCTAATAAAGTTACATGTTTTTCTATCTTTTTGAGATACTTTTGTAACACTTTCCTCAGATCTTTCTTCCAAGATCTTTGTTCTTTTTCAAATCTAGCTTTTTATTTAACCTGTAAATTTCAGTTTAAGTAACTGCATTATTATCGATAAAAGTTCCAGTTAGTTTCTTCAGATGTGCCTGTTCTTTTTGATGATGTCCTTGTTCTGTGCTTTGGTATCTACTGCTCTTAACATGCTCTGTCCCCTCACCGCTGTCCTTCCCAACCTCAACTGATGACTATTCCACTCTCTTCTTTCATAAGATCCAATTTTTTAGCTTTAAAAAAGTAGAAATGTAAATTGGAAAAAATGAAGCAAGAATATACAGCATTTGTCCTTCTATTTTATATCATTCAGTCATCTTCATTTCTCAGGATGCAAACCCTTCCAGAATTTTGAAAGTGGTTTGTTTCTTTGTTTGCTTACTTGCTTGCTTGCTTTGGAAGAGATCTGCTAATTGTCCCCTTTGGTGATACTTGCTCCTGCAGTTTCTTCATTGTGAGAATACCTTCAATAGGGCTCATTGCTTTTTCTTGGGGGACTCCCACAGGTTACCAGTATTTTATTCTATGTTGGAGTTTAATGACGGAGAATATTGATACTTGTATTCAGTAACATATCCTTATAGAAATCCCTCTTCCTGAGGCTTAGATTTCTTTTTTATTTTTATTTATGATATTTTCTGAAAATGAAATACTCCATGGAAAGAAATTTTTTGTGAATTTACACATAAAACCGTTTCATAAAAATTTTTCAAAAGAAAATTATATTGCTTCTTTCCCTGAACGTCCACTGCTTGTTAATCTAGTTTATTATAGAAGATAGATAGGTAGATAGATACATACATAGATACATAGATAGACACATAAATACATAGAAACATAGATACATAGATACATAGATTTGCACTTCCAGGAAATCATCTCATTAGAGGCCTGCATGATCCATACTTCCCAACTAGAATTGACACTTTCACTCTTGTGAAAGACTAGACATTCAGCCAGGGATCTAGCTCAGTGGCCTAAGCACCTGCCTGGCAAGCACAAGGTCATGAGTTCAATCCCTGGTGTCACCAAAAAATAAATAAATAAATAAATAAATAAATAAAGACTAGACATTCATTCTTTTTCATTCATATTGTTAAAGAATAAATGGTACAGTGGCTTTTCAACCCGTACCCACTACTATCCTAATTCACTCCACCCTATACACAGACACATATTTACTCACATAGAATGGCCAAATTGATTCTATGGAAGCTCTGATTGGTTTGAACAATCGACTACTCTTTTTTCTTTCCAACAGGTCCAGGAGGCCAAGGTGACTGAAGTAAAAATCAATGAGGCCCGAGAACACTACCGGCCAGCAGCTGCCCGGGCCTCTCTCCTCTACTTCATCATGAACGACCTCAGCAAAATTCACCCGATGTACCAGTTCTCTCTTAAGGTGACTGACACCTGGGGTTTTTCACATAATTATAGTAAAGCAGTACAATACTGCCAACGCAATACTCCATGAGCACTTGTCTATGTACTGTATTAACTATGGCAAGTCTTAGAGATCAAAGCCAGAGAGCAGATACATTTGGCTTCAGAAAAATATTACAGTTCTCATCTCTCTAATTGGGTCTTATGTAACCCATGGAACAGGGAGGGATGCCAAGCCCAAGCACATTCAATGTGATAGGTGTTGTGCATCCTAGATGTGTAGAAGAAGACACTAAAAAAAAAAGGAAGTGATTCCTGTTCCAAAAGAGCTTAAAATATAATAATTTTATATGCATTCTAGTTGTATTGATGAAAGACCAACTCAGGCAATCATAATAGGCCAACTTTAAATTACTTTCCTTATTAACCTAATATCCCCAAAGCTGAAATATTCCTAAAAGCAAAGTTGTTAGCAAATTGTAAGTGCTGACTAAACTTACCTTACTCATGAAAAAATAAAGACCTGTCTAAGTGAATCTCTGAAAGCACATCTTTGTCCCCCAGGGTACTTATCAAAAGACCACAATTAAAGAGGCATTAACACATGGTGAAGCATTTTGCAACAATTTCATTCATCTGACCCAATGAACAGAGAGGACATGAATATGTACGAAGAGATAGAAGAGAGAGAAATAATGCACATACACACAGAGATTTTACACACACATACACGCACACACACACATGCACACAGAGCACAGCACACATTGCAGTTTTGTGAAATGTTTCCAGTAAATCACCATGTGGAGGGTGAAGTGTGGGGATGGGGATGAGCAGTGGAGAACTGAGAAGGCCGCTGATAACTGCTGTTCATGTCACTGAAGATGGCATTTCACCAATTCCCAATTCCTTTCCCTTAGCTCAGAGTCTCTGTGATTTGGATGTTTACCATGTTTGAAATACAAGATTTTATGTTTTTATTTTTAAAATACAATATTTGACCTTATATTCAGAGTATGGCAACATATGAAAAAAATTATAAGATAATGTATATTGTTTATAAAAATACTGTATAAAAGTTAGCATCAGTTTTATAACTGTAGGATCACCTTCCTACTTCCAAGAGAGGTTAGAATCGACTACAAATATCTATCAGAAGCCTACCACCACAACTCTTCTTGAAAATAAGAAATCTGATGAAAATATGTGCTCAAAAATATACTGTAAGTTGTTTTGCATACGTAGCTTCCTGATACAAGAAGCACTGAAACACTATTTTTATAAAGGAGAAGGTGGAGCCAGGCATGGTGGCACATGTCTATAATTTCAACACCCTAGGAGGCTGAAGCAAGAGGATTGCGAATTCAGAGCTAGCCTGGACAAAATAAAAATAATAATAATAATAATAATGATAATAAAAAGGCTAGGGACACAGTTCAGTGCAAAGTAATGGGTTCAATCCCCATGTTGGAAGGAAATGAGAAGGAGGTACCTTTTGTGTCCCCATGTTATTATTAAGAACTACCCACACTGGGTGTGGTGGTGCAAGCCTGTTATCCACCTAGTCAGGAGGCTGAGGTAGGAGGATTGAAAGTTTAAGGCCAGCAGGGGCAACTAAGCAAGATCTTGTCTCAAAGTAAAATAAAATAAAATAAAATAAAATAAAATGGCTGAGGAGGAAGCTCAGTGGTAAAGGTCTTATCTGGCACACGTGAGGCCCTGCATTCAATCCCCAGTACCAAAAAGAAGAAAAAGGATTGGCAGTAACAACTGTTTGTTGACCAACTCGATCATTGGCTAAGTCACATTTCTTATTGCTGAGACATGTTCCTTATTGCTGAGACAATACTCAAAACCAAAAACTTAAAGGAGGAGAGGTTTATTTTGGCTCACAGTTATAGACCTGGCCACCCGGCTCCAATGCAGAAGCGGCATGGCATGCCATAACGGAAGTCTGCTCATTTCATGGCTGCAGAGAGGTGCCAGGTAGGGAGAGATAACCTTCTGGGTCACACCTCCAGGGACCCGCCTCTTCCAACCAGACCCTGCCATCTAACAGCAGGTCAGCTCCATGGTCCAGTCCTCTTCCACATGCCCTGCCTGTGAGCTCACAAAGCCTTTGGGAGATATTCTCAGTCCAAACCATCACAATAGTTGAAAGCATATTTATTGCATAATGAAAAGTGTCAAAGAAAAAAATCTTCAAAAATGCCAAAGAAACGATGTGATGACTTGGAGGAATAAAGAAAAACTGATCACTGGAGTTTTCAGATGTTGTCTTTTGTCTGAGGTTGGATTTTACAAGTCTCATTTCTGGCAAAGAAAGAAAGATCAATCTCAGTATAAAAACCCCAGATAGGTCTATGTCCCAGCTTTTAGTGTGTTTTCAATAAGGATATATTCATATATGTATATATATTCTTATACAAGCAAAACTCTTCAAGGTTGAAGTTTTAAATGAATTTAAAATTCATCATATGATTAAGATGGAACTTAAGTAATTGTCCACTTTTCTTCAAAACTCAGCCAAAAGCTAGGAGAGGGTTAATGAGACACACATGCATGGTGCCATGGTATCCTGAGTAAGAAGGCACTTCACTGGGGTCTCCTGCAGATTGATGGAAGGCTCCACATTGCTGTTGTGTATACACTGCAGAGAGGTGAGACAGCAGGAACACCATTTCTCCAAGAGATGGAAGAGGAAAGCATCAGAGAGCTAGGAGTAAATAGAACACAGATCACTGGCCGCAAACACAGGCTGAAGGTCTTGTTGGTCTGTTTTCTTTGATCCTCAGAGAGCTTCTCAAATACTTTAATTGGTTAGCTACATTTAAAAATAAAGAGAAGTGGGCTGTAGCTCAGTGGTAGAGTGCTTGCCTAGCATTCATCCAGCCTGGGTTCAAGACCCAGAACTGCAAAAACAGCAGTAAGAATTTAAAGAGAATTCACACAGATCCCAATTTGTAGCTTTGTCAAAAATTTGGAAGATTAGCAACACTGCTCACTCTCCACATGGTGCGAGCTCACTGGAGCCATAAGCTGCTGCCTACAGGCAGGTCCATCCCCACCTTATTTGGTCTCATACATTTGGATCTTGAAGGTATTTGAATTTGAGGCTCTTGATCTAGATCCCCTCATACTTTTCCTAGGCTCTTTCAAGCATTAGAAGGACATAATCATTCATTCCACAAATATTTTCAGTGCCCATTATATGTGAAGAGCTGAACTAAGCTCAGGGAAGTATAAGAAAGTGAATAAGGCCTGGCCCCTGCCTTTAGTTTGCTCATGTCATTTTCATGTAACTGAAAAGATAAAAATGCCCAAGACAGTATGCAGTGGATGGTGTAAGCCCTAAAAATGTTAATAAAGCTAACAGGTATCTACAGAATAGCTTGAGTCAATCATCAAACCATGTGGGCAGAAGACACCTTCTGGAGAAAGCTGAGGCACAGAGGACCAGTCCCAGCACCAGAGCTGTTGGCACACCAGAAGTGAGAAGAACAGGGAGGTGCTTCTCAGGATGGAAACGGGAAAACACAGCCCAAACCAGCCTAGTGTAAAGAAAATGATTAATGTATCCAAGGTTTGTTTTTTTTTGGGGGGGGGGTCTCTAGATCTTTTCCTGAATTGTGAATTACTTACTTACTTTATTTAAAATATAGTAACTAGAGATCCTTCACTGATCATTGTTGTTGTTGCTGTTGTTGGCTTTTTCTTTATAAAGATAGCATTTTAGAGGAATGCCAGAGCAACCGCCGGAGAAAACTATACATCCTATCTCAAGTTGCAAGTGGAAGTTTCTCAAATTGCTCTGTGTGGTCCTAAGGGACATTATCAGCTCCAACAAAGTATTACTTCATCTAAAAGCTGCCAAGCGAGGGTAAACATGTAATGGATCGGCTTGAACATGGGTAGAAGATTTTGCTGAGATCCTCAAAACTAAATGAAGAAAAAATTCTTGTGCAGGCTTTGTTAATAAGGAGCACCATGGAACTGTGAAATGCAGAAAGAAAGCCACATTTTATCCTATTTTGCAAATGTAGAGATTTAAATCTAATATGAATTTCATAGAGATTCAAATATTTGATGTTAGAAAGACTTAGGTTTCTTCATCCTCCTCTTCTTCATCCTCCACTTTTTCTCCTTCCCCCACCTCTCCTTCCTGTTTTTCTTCCTCCTTTTCATCCTCTTTCTTCTTTTCCTTCTCCTTCACCTTCTTCCTTAAACTACAAAAGGAAAGACTGTAAATCTGCATAGCCAAGAATTTAAAGGTTCAATTACATCCCAGTTTTTATTGTCTTTGGTGATTCATTCTATCTATATCACATGCAAAATATAGCATTCCCGATATTTATTTTTATGAATAGTCTTTAGTTAAATTTAAAACAATAGAAAATTGATTCACATGATTGTTATTTCATAGCATACCCATAATATGTAGCTCAGGAGAGGAACCCAAGACAGGCTGTTCTCCCACCACTGCAGAAGCATCCATGAGAAAAAGGGGTGTTTTTGAGGACTCATCAAATAACTGCCAAGCTAATAGAAAAAATTAACACCTGAGATTCTTATTACCAAGAAGAAAAATCACTAAGTAAAAACATATTCTCACTGCCTGCTGTGTGCAAGGGTCAGTTTTAGACAACAAACTTATACAGAACATTGAATTTTATCATCTACTGGGTAGCATCCTTAATCCCAGCTGGTTGGTAATGACTGATAGCATCAACTTTGTATTCAGGTAGTTACCCAACAAAAACTTACTCAATTCAAATATCTGACCACTGGATATTTTATTTTTGATTTATCAAAACTATAGGCTCTTTTCTATGCCCCCCTCCCGTATTATAACATTTCTTTTGCTAATAACACAATACTAAAGACTGGATAACTTGTAAAGAACAGAGGTTTATTTTGCCTCAGAGTTCTTTGTCCAAGGTCAAGAAGTTGCATCTGGTGATGACCTTGTTGCTGGCAGAGTCCTGAGATGGTACAGGGCACCACATGGAGAGAGACAACGAGTAAGTGTATGTGTTCTGATCTCTCTCCTTCTAAACTCACCAGTATTCAATCATGGGTGCCCCACCCTGATTCCTTTATCTAATTTTAATGAGCTCCAAAAGGCTGCAATTCTGGACTTTATAACTGAACTAAATTCACCCTCTAAATGTCCTACAATAGGAATAAAACTCCAAAATGAATTTTGGAAGGAACAAACTGTATTCAAACCATAGCAGCCCCTATAGCAATGTAATATTTCACATGAACAAACCAAGCACTAATGGCATGTCTTGTTTCGTTTGTCTCTACTTGGTAGAATACACTGGCAAACATTCTATGGGTATTCTTCACAAGTAAAATTACTCATATATACAAAGAGAGTTCGTGTCAATGTGCCACCTTATGTCCTCAGGCCTTCAGCATCGTATTCCAGAAGGCTGTGGAGAGGGCTACGCCTGATGAGAACCTCAGGGAGCGGGTTACCAATCTAATAGACAGCATAACCTTCTCTGTGTACCAGTACACCACCCGTGGGCTCTTCGAGTGTGATAAGCTGACCTACCTTACTCAGCTCACCTTTCAGGTAAAAATGAATTGAAAAAGTTTCCAAGAGACTGTTCCTTTTTAGTATCCAACCAGCAAGCATTAAAAGAAAAAAACTTCTCTTTTAATATCATGCCCCAAAGTCCAGACTGTGTGTGGGTAGAAGCATCAGGCGAGAAGGTTCAGCATGGTGCATATATGTTAACCCATTGTCAACCCACCCGTGGAGGACACGAATAATCAATCATTGTACTTTTTATTGCTGATCCTGGATAATGTAAGAGCCTGCTCAAAATATTCCTCCAGCAGCTACCACAAGGCAATCAAAATTAGTACTGAACATTATACTAGGTGCTCTCACCAACAGTGACATGCTTTGCAGATACCATGAGAACTTTAGTTCCATCAATATTTATCTGCCTTTACAGCAGATTTACTGACCCAACTTTATAAGGGATAGGAAATCACAGAGAGCTTTCTATAGGTAGAAGAGCCATCTCCTTAGAACATTTTCAACAGCTTTGGTTCTCAAAACTAGTGAACATCAGACATCTTTAAGGTCTTCCATTTAATCTCAATATCGAAAATCTACCTTCTTGTGCTATCCCCCTAACCATTTAGAATTGGGATTTTTTTTTCAACAAATATGTTGTTATTACAGACTAAATTATCTCAAAGACTCCTTCTAATTCAAAAGTCAGCTATTCCATCATTATTTTGTACTGATTCTTTTTGCATGTTCCAAAGCCTGAGTTCACAGGTAAGTTTTAGCATGCCTATTCCCTTCACCCTCTGTATTCCCAGCTCAGGCCAGACAACAGCTTGGCCTTCTCAAAAAACTTGGGCCCCTACCTCTCATTGAATCATATCTCTAATCAAGCCAAAGACTTTTCTGTCTTTATACGCACCTTTTTAATTCTTCTTCCAAGTTTCAGCACTATCCATCTCTCCCTCCCTGGGAAGTCCCCCCTTCCTTTCTGAAAATTCCCATCTGCAGCTTCTCCATGACCCAATTCAAAAATACTTATAAAAAGTTTAGTCTAGTACACCCACCCAAGACAAAACTGCCTGGTGTCTATCGAGGGCCTTTAGATAGACCCTCTGTAGAATATCTCTGACTGCCAGTCAGCAACTACCACCCCTTTCAGCATGAAGAAGCCAGAGGTCATTGCCCATTTCTCCCTCACGGCAGTTCGGGATACTTCTTCATAGGGGGGAATGTTATAGGCCGCTGAGTTCGATAGAAATATAGGCAGTCAGACAGGGCCAGGCTTTCAAGGAAGCTGACAGAGGACCAGATGTCTTGTGACCTTGGAGGAGACAGACACCTCCCACTGTGGGTCACATCTCGAGACAAAAGGCAAAACAAATGCAACCACACCCTAAGTATAGACAGCAGGGATTGATATCCTAAATAGGTATGGGTCACCTTGAGGAAGCCAGGAGCCACCATCCCAAGCCCCTACGGGAAGAGTCACTGCTCTGTAAGAATGCCGGCTTACTACATGACTCACTTCCCCATTTGTCCCTGATTTGGTCAATTTTACCTGAACAATTAATCTTATTGGTTGACCATAGTTCTGTTCCACCTCATGCCTGTTTGCCTTGTGAGTTCCCAGGTTTTCCCCATCTCAGACCCATCTCACCCCGTGGTTTTATTCTATAAAAGTCCCTTGAAAAGCCAGAGTCTTTGGCAACCCACTCAGGACCCCTTCTATCTCTCTCTCAGACAAAAGATTTCTTTCTCTCAATAAATATATTCTACTCATTAAAAAAAGTTTAGTCAAATTAATCCCTTCCTCTCACTGGCTTGCTGGTCACTCCATATCACATTATTGATAAAAATCATTATTATTATTATTATTATTATTATGAAAGAGAATCTCGTCCACATTACTGATTCATATATGCATTTCTGTTTTGCATACATTCTTATGTTACTTTGACGCTTTCCTTAAATCATGTCATTCCTATGTGTCATCTGCTCAGTTGAATTACAGGCACATATTCAATGGCATTTACAGTGGATAAATAATAAATTCTTGCTAAATAAGATATATGGTCATCCATTGTGGGTGTTTAAATCACTCTGATATTTGGGGTGTACAGATTCATATGAAATATTTTGCATAAATGTACACTTTCTCCATCTCATCCTCTTTAAACAACCAAAATATATGGGCAAGCTCTAATGCTAGAGCCACTAAATGACAAAACCTAAGATAGCCAGAATCCTGTGATCTACACAAACTAAACAAACTGTTGTTTCTCCACATTACAGATTCTCCTTGTGAACCAGGAAGTCAATGCAGCAGAGTTGGATTTCTTGCTTCGATCTCCAGTGCAGACAGGCATACTCAGCCCAGTGGAGTTTCTCTCCCATCAGGCCTGGGGAGGCATCAAGGTCAGTATTGAGCCCTAGGAAAAGGTAGAGTTCTCATCTCTTAGTTTTTCCTTGTCACTTGTTCTCACAACATCCGAGGGACTCTCTTCTGCAGTTCAAGCGTGGAGCTGTGTTGCACATAGGTTTATCCTATTCCCTATGCCTCACAGCAAGCTCACCCTTCCTGCAGCTGCAGAGAGGGAACAAAAAAAATGCATTCTGCTTCATGAGGGCTCTGCTTCCAGCCTGGAAGGAACAGAAAGTCCTTGTGAGCTTTTCTTAATTACCTGAGCTGCCTTTTTCCTGCCAGGGATTAGGCTAGAATATGGGCTCTTTGGTGAATCCCTAGAGCTGCTATGGAGATGCTGCCAGAACGTTCCAGAGAAGGAACAGATCATAGGCTATATTCAGGAATCTCCATGTGAATTCAAACTCAGACTCTGAGCAGGACCTCTGTTCAAACCTGGAATGCTCCTGTATTGGTTGCCTCAGAAGTACACTATCTAATTTCATTCTCATGTCCATCTAGGCAATAGGTATTATTTGTTGCCATTTAACATGTAAGGAAACTGAGGCCACCCACTTATGAAGAACAAATTCAGGACACACATTTGCTGTATGTTGGATAGCAAAGCCCATTTTCATTCCATGTTGTGTGGCATAGTTGGAATTCTGTGAATGTTGAAAAGATCTTAAACTAGAAATTCCCTTCAGTAGGGACTATGCCTGTGTACTGGGAGCCTGACAAGAAATGAGGACTAAGGAAATCTCAGCTCCAGATAGTCCAGGCCCTCCTTCCATGTGGACAACTCTCCAGTCCACACCTAAATGTGCCTCTTGTACTAGCACCTGCACACTACAAGTCCTATGTATGACTTTCTATGTTTGTTGCTTTTTGGGGGGGGGGGCCACTGGGGCTCAAACTCACAACCTCTCGCTTGCCAGGCAGGCGCTTAGGCCCCTGAGCTAAATCTCCAGCCCTTGTCTTTTTGAGACAGGATCTTGCTATGCCATTCAGGCTGGCCTTGAGCTCACTTTGTAGCCCAGGCTGGTCTCGAACTCACAACGATCCTTCTGTCTCAGTCTCCTGAGTGCTGGGATTACAGGCATGCACCACCAGGCTCGGCGTTGTTTGTTGCATTTTACAGATGCTTAATAACACAAAGAAATGCATATATATTTGGTTGGTTTTCTGTTTATATTCCTTACTCTGGGTTTTTTTGGGGGGGAGGGTTTGTTTGTTTGTTTTTGTTTTGTCTTTTTTTGTTTGTTTTTTGTTTTTTGAGATAGGGTCTTGCTATGTAGTTGCAAGCTGGCCTTGAACTCACTTTGTACCCCGGGCTGGCCTCAAACTCACAACAATCCTCCTGCTTCAGCCTGTCGAGTGCTGGGATTACAGGCATGGGCCACTACACCCAGCTCTTACCCTGTTTTTAAATTCTAAAGTCATGTTATATTCACTGGCAATTGTAAGAAATAATAGAGACATATCACATTTCCTATTTCCTACAATGCTAGTACCTTACAATACTGTAGTATATTACCATGTTCAGGGAATTTACATTGCTATCACCCACCAATTTTATTCTGACTTTACCAGTTTTACATGCACTCATGTGTATGCATGTATGTTTCATTTTATTGCATGTATAAATTTGTGTAAACACTACCACAGTCAAGATTCAGAAAGTTCTAGTATTACAAAGATTTCTAATGTTGGTCTTTTATACTCACATTGTCCTCTCTAATTCCTAATACCACTGATCTCTTCTCCACTGTGTAATATTTTCATCTCGAAGATGTTTTTCAAATGAAAATACACAGCATAAACCCTTTTGCAATTGGCCTGTTAACTTAATATAATTCCCTTGAGATTGATTCAAGCTGATTTACTTTATAACGAAAACCAAAAACTTAATCATTTATACGGATGCTGTTTCCATTAAAAGAAGTCATCTTGGGAATTCTAGTTTAATTCCACTAATGCCACTATTACTCAAAACTTCTTTTTCAGAGTCTACAGGTATACTTTAAATCAACTTTTGGGACTATATCTACATCAGAGGTCATCAACTTTTTCTCTAATGAGTCAAATAATTAATACTGTCTTTAGGCAATTACTGAACCATCCTAAACCTACATACATCAATGCATATAGTTGAATTCTCATAAAATTTTATTTATGAAAATAAGTGACAGGCCAGGTTGGGTCTGCAAGCTGGAGTTTACTGGTCTCTGAGTTAAATAATAATAGACATATAATTTGATTTTTGTTTAATTTCATTCATCATTCTGGCCCAATCTAATGAATAAGGAGGAAAATAATATATTAGGAAAAAAACGAGAAAGGATTTCACTCAAAACAGCAACCAAAAATGCATATTTACAAAATATCTAATAATTATTATAATAAATGCAGAGATCTGAAATATCATCAAGTTTCCTAGACCTCATATCATATGAATAAATAGATACTTTCTAGTGTAGTCCTGTCCAAGAGAAATATAATGAAAGTCTCATGTGTTATTTTAAACATTCTAGTAACCACAGTAAAAGTATAAAAAGAAATGGGTAAAATTCATTTTAATAAGATAAATAAGAAATTTCCTTACCTCAACACAGGAAAAATATTTTCATTTCAATATGCAATTGTTATAAAATTATTGTTATGCATCTCTCTTTCACAGTGACAAAATAACTGAAATACACAATTTAATTGGAAGAAGTGTGTGTTTTTGGTTTACAGTTTCAGAGGTTTCAGTTCATGGTTGTATGGTTGTCTGACCCCAGTTTTAGAGATTGTGATGAGGCCATACATCATGACATCATGCCAGAAGCATGCACTAATGGAAAACTATTTACCTTACCTTATGGCCAACAGGGGAAAAAGAGAGAGAGAAAGAGACAAACAGAGACAGACAGACAGACAGACAGACAGACAGATAGAAGGGGCTGGAGTCTCTCAGTATTTCCTGCAAAGCCACATCCTCAGTGACCTAACTTCTTTCCACTAGGCCCTACCTTCTCTATATTCCACCACCTCCAAATAGCATTACAGGTGTGCAAGCAAAACTTTAGCACTTTGTATCTTTTATGATTTAACTATAATAAATATTAATAAGGCATTTTATATTTTTGCACTAAATCTGGTGGGATCTTTGCTGTTGCTTTCTTTGTTTTATTTTCATTTTCATTTCATGCAGTACTGAAAATTAAACCAAGGGCCATAACCCCTTTTTATTTTTTATTTCAGAACAGTCTTGCTAACACTACCCTGAAAATTAAAAGATACCAAATGCATGAAATAGTTCTGTTGGTCATGAGCTGATTAGACATTAGTCCATCGAGATGTCTTATTTAAGGGGAATGACTGGGTGATCTTGATGTTTATGGCCCTGAAGTAAGAACTAGATGTCTATTAAAGATCATTAAATAGAAACCCCCACATGTTATGGGCCTGGGGCTAGCAGAGGGATCCCTGTCTAGTAGGGATGGTAGATTAAGAGGTTGATCATTGGAAGGGGATAGACATATTGACAAGGACTGATTTGACTTAATGGTGTATGTCCGATGATGGAACAAATGTATTATGAAGATAAAATCACTTATTAGGAAAGTAAGAGTCATGTTAGTATTGAGTTAAGGTGGAGTAGAGTATGATATTTAAGTGTTAAGTACTTGCTTGATATCCATGGGGGAAAGGGCTTAATGTTGAGTAAACATATAATGGTTTATGTCCTATTATACATGTATGTACTTTTTACATTAATATAATGGGGATATACAAAACATACTCAGGCTAGACTTCAACTTGCAATCCTTCTGCCTCAGTCTCCTAGAATTCTGGGATCACAGGCATGCACCACTGTGCTCAGCTATAACATATGTATATATATCTTCAGAATTTAGATGTTAAATTTTCATCAAAAATATTTGTATTTATATGTGGTAAAAGTTTGAGTTGAAACAACTCTAACTTTTTTTCTAATGATTCTTTTACCTAAATTGTCCTAAAAGTCTTTGAAAGTTTTTCCAATTATTAAAACAGCTTCCAGTATCTATGCTTAAATTTTAAAACCATTAACATTAAAAGCAATTAAAATTTCAGTCCCAGAGCCAGGTAAGGTAGCATGTACTTGTGGTCGCAGTGACTCAGGAGACTGAGGTAAGAGGATTACTTGAGCTCAGGAGGTTAAAGCCAGCCTGGGTAAAACAGCTCTACTAAAAAAAAAAGCTCAGTCCCTCAGTTACAGTATTAAACTAACTCCGTTTTAAGTGCTCAATAGTCACTCATAACTGGAGGTTATCTTGTAGGTTAGTATGGCCCCAAAGTTTGACTTACAGTCTTACGCCTTCGTGGAAAATATGCTGCAGAACTAGAGTAACCTTACAAAAGAACTACTTAACGTAAGTTCTAGAATCAGACATACCTAGATTCAAGTTGAAGTTTTCATGTATCTCGTCTCTGGTATGTTGTTTTATTCATCTCAGTCTTTCCTTATCTATGAAACAGGCATGACAGCACCTCCCTCACATGGTTGTGTCAGATACAAAGTCAGTATTCAGTTCTGGAAGCTGATAATGGCTATCATGGTTATATTTATTTCCTAAGGTACCACAGTAAAGTGTTATAAACTGAATAGCTAGAAACAAAAGACATTTATTCTGTCACACGTGTGGAGCCGAAAAACTTGAAACCGATGTGTTGGTAAAGCTATGGCCCCCTCTGAATCCTCCGCAGAAGATGTGTCCTTGCTTTTTTCAACTTCTGGTAACTTCTGATGTCCCTTGATTTGAGGACTGTAAACCAAACTGCAGACTCTGATTTCACAATCTTCACATGGCTATGGAACTTTCCTCTGTGTTTCTTTATGTCTTTCCTTTGCTAATGAAGCACTAGTCATATTGGAATAGGGCCCAATCTAGTGACTTCATCTTAAATTGATTGCTACAAAAACTTTATCTCCAAGTAAGGTCACATTCACAGGTCTGAGAGATTTGTTTTTCAAAGTAATTTTAGGGGGGACACAATTCATTCCATAACAATTATGATTTTTAATTACCCAGATATAAGATGTATACATGCTGTGGTTGATACAATTTGTGCTGATAGAATTTGTCCACATAAAGAGAAACTTTTAGGAAATGCCCAATCAGGTTAAGTCCACTTGCCTTCTCTGTTTCCCAACAAAGCCTTCTACAGAAGAAGTCAAGAAGAATATATTATTCACAGGCTTTCATTTTATATAGCTCAACTCAAAAGCCATTGTGCAATTCCATTCCCTTCCTTTTTTCGCAAAATGGATTGTTTGGTTGACTTTGCTTTGCTTTGCTTTTCTTCACTCTGCTTTTCTGTTTTGTTTTGTGGGCTAAGCTCATCTGGCTTTCAAAATATTTTGCAAATGACTCTCTCTCTCTCTCTCTCTCTCTCTCTCTCTGTCTCTCTCTGTCTCTCTCTGTCTCTCTCTGTCTCTCTCTGTCTCTTTTCTTTTCTTTTCTGGAGCAGCAGTCCAGATCCATCAAATCAAGTACAGTAGTCCAGCATGTGTGCAGGTAAAACAAATGAACTATGTAATACATATTGTCAAAGTCTTTGATAAACACCCTTCTAAAGTATTCACTTGGATCTTTGCCTAAAGAGACAAAATAAGTATAATTGAATAGGACACGATAAAAAAACTTCAAAGCATTCTATCTAATGAGGAAGGTTGATTGCCTTGTTTCCCCACAATAACTGATAAACAGGTAATGAATGAACTCTGTGATAAAATTCTGCTTTTATTGTTATCCTTTGTAAGGATTTTTTCAGTTCCATCAAATGTTGAGCTTTAAGGTAATAGCCTGTTCTATTCTCCATCAGAAAATTTCATCTGTGATGAATTTCTTTGTTAGCCTTTCAAAAGGCCCCTCACTACCATTCTGGTTGCCAACTTAGCTCAGTTGTATTTTGCTACACAGTCCAAAGTAATTAGGTTAATTAGTCATTTCCATTTAGCTTATTAGAAGGCTAGAAATCCCTTTCCCTCATTTGGGAGATTAAACGTTGCAATTGTGTTCAATCTAGAGTTTCAAGACAGTGTGTTTTAGACCCAGTCCCAGCAGCTGGGAGCACTGATCACAGTGTAATTTGCTGTTTTGTGGAGATGCCAGAGGAGGTAATAGGCCTGCAGAAGGGTTAATGATAGTGCAAGCAGAAAGAGAGGGTGAGAGGCTGCCTTGAAGAAGATGAAAGTCGATTCCTCCACACAGAGAGAAATAATGACAGCAACTGCAACTTTTCTCAACCCGTCAAGGGCCCTCCTGCTCGCTGCCCAGACATCAAACTTTGTTAATTGAGCACTTTCTAAGTGCCAAGCAGTGCTTAAAACAGCTCTTGCCCACAGGGAACTCACAGTCTTGTGGGACTAATGAGCAAGTAAACCAGCAATTGCAATTCACTAGCTGGCCAGCCCCCAAGGAGGGGTTGGGGAGGCCTTCCACCTTCTTCAACACATTATGTCTCCATTAGAGTAGGAGATATGAAGAAAGATGACCTGCCTCATTTTCCTCATGAACAAGCCAAAGCCCATGCAGGTTTAGAAACAGACTCCAAGGCCAGTAGCTCAGAAGTAGTGGTGCTAGAACCAGAACTCCTATCTCCCTAGGCCTCCTTCGCTCTTCTAAAGAGCACCTCAGTACCACTTCTCAGTATGAATGAAGACGTGTTTCCTGCTGTAGTGGTTAGGGTAAAAGTGGGAAACCACAAAATCCATGTTAAAGTGTTAGCAAATGGAGGTCCCAGGGAAGTCGTTTCTAGGTTCTTGGTATCCTGAACACAGAATTGAGCAGGATACTTAGGAGTAACAAGAATAAGATTTATTAAAAACAAAAGAAAGTACACTTTGCGGAATAAGGGGGAGGCCAGTAAGAAAATCTCATGGCCCCAGTCCTGATAGATTCAGTCATTAGGTCTTTTAGTTAAGGCCCTGGGATTACAGGCATATCCATTTGGGGGGCCTAACAAGAGTCATGGCCCAACAGATACCTGAGTTGGTCCATCTGTCGGGAGGGGAAGTTTTTGACCATACAAGATTTTTAGAGGGCATGTCATGCCAAAGCCCATGGTTGGGGAATGTTAAAACCACCATGTAAATGAGGTTGGACACAGGCCAGGGTCATGTATTTTTGGTTTTGCACATGGCTGGGAGATGGGGTGAGAGGACAGGATAACTTTATCTGATCATTTCCTGATGTTTTGGCATAGTCATCCTTACTGTGACTGTTTTCTCAGTTTTTGCCCCATGGCCTCTTGTTCATTTGTCCTTGTCCTACCTCCTTCCTTAAAAGGACATGTATCATCCTCATGGGAGAAGAGTGCAGTCAAGTCCAGGTACATTATATATGCCCTTCTGTGGCTTTCCCTTGTCCTTGTTACCAATAAGTATCTTCTACTGAAATCATACTGCATTTTTTTCATGCCCTACCCTCCAGGCTCTGGCTCTTTCTCATAATTCCCCTAAAACATTCTTCTCTTCTATCTCTACCCAACAGAATTCTACATGCTTCCCAAGATCTCTCATCAACTTTTTCCTTAACTTAGGACTATAAGTTTCTTGAAAGCCTGTGTTTTGTTTTGTTCATGTTGTTCTGTTTTGTTTACCACTATATTCCTAAGTTTCCAACATATAGTAGGCTTTCAATAAGTATCAAGAGAATGAATAAATGAATGAGTTCAAATAAGAATGTATTGGGCACCTTACAATTCATGGCTCTGCACTAAGTGCTTTAGATAAATAGTCAAGCTTTGAAGAAGCCAAACATAGGCAGAGTTGAATAACAATGGAAGGACTATGAGTCCTTAAGTGTCTACAGGAGTAAGGGTGATGCAGGCACTCTGGAGAAGCAGGGTGTACCCCTGTGCACACAGAATTGGGTTCCAATGTCAAGACTAATGATGCCACACACAAGATATGAAAAGTATTTCTCTAATAATGAGGCTTTCTAGGAAAGCAGGAGCATTCCCAAGCAGTATGAAACCATCTTGAGAGAGCAGAAAGGGGACTTCTTTTGTGTTTTTATGGTAGTTAAAGGTGAGTAAGGGCTCCTGTGCATGGGCTTACCTGGTACAACTTCCCTTGAACATCCAAGGAAGGATGTTGCTTGCTCAGCGATGGGGAAAATAGGAAAAAGGAGGGATAAGAATTAAAAGCTCTCAGAAATCAAGTATCAAAAAACAGAATGACTGTTAGCAATTTCAACTCTGCAAGTAGCTCTAAGTGCTCCAAAAAAGGATGGAGATACTGTGTTCTAGGTTACAGAGAATGTGACTAAGGGAGGTTGCTGACTTTGGACAACTGGGCTTCAAAACTTACAGAGCCTTAACTAGTAATAAGCATGTCTAGCACAAGAAAAGGAGGGACTAAAGTTTTGTGATTCCAGAATCTTACATATGGTGGAAATGATGTAAACAAGAGAATGAGTCAGACAGCTTCCAATGTTGGGGGCAAGAGCCAGGTGTGATGGCACATGCCTGTCATCCCAGCACTTGGGAGGCTGAAGCAGGAGGATCACTGAGTTTGAGGCCAGCCTGGCCTACCTAGTGAATGCAAGACCAGTCTAAACAATGTAATGAAACCCTGTTTCCAGAAAAATAATAATAATAATAATATTAGTAATAATAATAATAATGTTGGGGGCATTGCAGGACACCTTAAATATTGAAGGAAAGCACCAGATGAAGAGAATGGATTACTACCAACTTATGCATTTACACTTAATCCTTATAGAAATAAGCAGCTGAGGGAAACTTTAAGAGTTGGCGTTAATACAAAGCCAGTGATTCTAGAGACAAATTGAGAGATAAAAGGACAGAATTTGGTGTAAGAGTGAATGTGAGGACATAAGGAAGAAATCTATGACTTAGATGTTCAGATTTTATAGCCAAACTAACCACTGTCTTCTTCCTGTCCCTCTTTCTTTTGTACTATCATGAAGGTGGATATGGCTTAGTATCTGTTGCTTATAAAATCTAAGCAATTCATCTGCTAAACTTTGCATAGTATTGGAGGTAGTTTGCTGAGAATGAATGATCAGTATCTTCCCTTTTCCATGATGTTTCCTGGAGAAAGCTCAAACCCTCAGACCAGACTATCAGTGAGGCACAATTGTGTATATAATTGCACTTGCCCGAACCCCCAATACAGTCCAAATCTTAGCTTTCTAGAGAAATTGCAGTTAGTACAAGACTCTCTGAAATTTCACAGGCACTTTCATCAATGGAAGAATTCTGTAACCTGGATCGGGACATTGAAGGATCTGCCAAAAGCTGGAAAAAGTTTGTGGAGTCAGAGTGTCCTGAGAAGGAGAAGTTCCCACAGGAGTGGAAGAACAAGACAGGCCTGCAGCGCCTCTGCATGATGAGGGCCATGCGTCCTGACCGGATGACCTATGCCATGCGGTAGGGAGTGGGCAGTGGTGGGAGACCCTGGACAGGCAACCGGTAGGGACAATTGTAGGATGGCCATATTGGCAGGG
>RJWT010015714.1:0-20261 GCA_004365215.1 Cuniculus paca | reverse complement strand
TCATTTCAATCCTTATTGAACATTTGTAACTAGAGACACAGAAAACTTTTGCTAACTAAAAAACTTTACAATTAAAGGTAAACAAAGACTACAAATATTACACAAAAACTTGTTTTTACCTCCGCTGCCCCAATGGTTTAGTCTTACTAACTCTAAAATAAATGTCTTAGAAATGTTTTCTAGTCTTTTACTTTTAGCTTTATTATAAAATGTGCTAACTTAGCACTTCTCAAAACATTTCTGTCCATACCCCTCATTTTTAAAGATTTCTCATTAATCTAGAAATTGGTAATGATAGCTTTTAACCTCAGTTATTTATCCCAAGCTAAACTGGAATATATAAAACTTAATTTTTGTGTCATTTAAAAAAAAATTCAAATGAAAACTAAAAGGAATAATATTCAATGTTTCAATGTACAGAACAAGGAATTGTAATTTTGGGTAATTGTGGATTCATGTTCACTTGCAAAAATAATATAGAGATATTCCTATATCCTTCACTTTCCCTCAATAATAATTGCTTGTACAATATGGAAGAATACAACAACTAGGAAACCGATACTGATATACTGTACCCATGTCCTTATTTGTATTGATCACTTTTATATGCAGTTATCTGTGGGGGTGTGTTTGTATAGTTATATACAATTTTATCACAAATGTACATTCATCTAACTTTCACCAGAGCAGTTCCATCACGTGCATCCCTCATTCTATCGTTTTATAGGCAAGCTACCTCCCTCGCGAGTTTCCTCTTCACAAATCTGTTCTGTCTCTATAATTTGTCATTTCAACAATGCTATATAAAATTGATATCAGAATGTATTTAAACATAGATGTTAAGCCTTTTGAGATTGGTTTATTTCACCTGCCATAATTCCCTTGAGATATATCCAAGATGCGCCCATCAATAGTTAATGTTGGTTGCTGAATAGTATTTAATGGTATAGATGTACTAGTATGTTGAACCACCTACCCATTAAAGAGCATTTGAGTTGTTTCCTGTTTTGGGGTATTTCAAATAAAGCTGCTATGAACATTCATTTATAGGTTTTTGTATGACAGGCTTTCATTTAGGGGAGTTAAATGGCTGACACTGCAATTATGGGGTCATATAGTAAGCACATGCATTTTGTAAGAAAATGCAATATTCTTTTCCAAGATACCTGGATCGATTTACATTCCCACCAGCAACATATGAATGACCCAGCTTCTATACAAACTTTTTTCTTTTTTTCAATTTTAGCTATTCTGATAGGTTATATAGTGGTAACTCACTGTAATTTTCATTTGCGTTCCCTCATGACTATGATGTTGAACATCATTTTAGGGGCTTATTTGCCACTCAGATAACTTCTGTTAATGTTTTCTGTCCATTTTCTAATTGTCTTTTTTTTAATCACTGAGTTTTAAAAACTCGTCTTATACTTTACATACAAGTTCTTTGTTAGATATATGGTTAACAAGTGTTTTCTTTGAGATTGAGCCTTGCCTTTTCATTTTATTAGGTCTTTCACAGAAAAAAGGTGTTGGGATCCAATTTATTATTTGTTTCCTTTGTGAGTAGTACTTTTGGTTTCAAGTCTAAGAACTGTTCAGAGCCCTAAGTCTTAAAGACATTTTGGTTTTTTAAATATTACACTTAAAAATATAATAAAATTTCCACTGTAGGCCATGTTGTGCTTTGTGTTAATTTGGTAAATGTAGTTTTAGGATGAGGTTCATTTGTTTGGTTATGGCTCTTCTTGCTCTCGCACCATTTGTTGAAAGCATGATCCTTCCTCTATTGAATTACTGCTGTATCTTTGTGAAAAATCAATTGAGCATAATAGTGTGATTATACTTTTGGGTTTTCTATTCTTTTCCATATTCTATATGTTGATCCTTCCACTAATCCCATAGTATATTTATTATATATATACAGAGTAATCCTTAACATTGAGTGAGGGGGGACATCTCATTTATTCTTATGCAAAATACTTTAGCTAGTCTGTGTCCTGTGTCTTTTCATATAAATTTTAGGATAATCTTATTTATGTCTACAATAAATTTACTGATATTTTAATAAGAATTAAGTAGATTGGTTTGAGAAGTATTGACACCTTTGTTATGTTGAATCTTTTAATTCATGAACACAGTTCATGTGCACACTGTATGTCTCCGTTTATTTAGCTCTTCTTGTTTTTAAAATCAATGCATTTAGGTTAGGTCTTCTTTGATTGATTTTATCAGAATTTTAAATTTTTCAGATACAATCCAGAGCATATTTGTTAGATTTTGTTTTCTTAGAGATAAATGAAAATCATCTTATATTTTTAATTTCAGATTCCACATCTTCACTATTTGTATTTAGAAATATGACTGGTTTTTGTGTGTTGATCATGTAAGCTGAACTCAGTGAATTTTTACAAAATGAATACACTCATATCATCAAATTCAGATTAGGATAAAGGAAATCGTTAGCTCCCTGATAGATTTCCTCGTATCTTCTCTTTAACAGTAGGATACTCACCTCGCACACCCAAATAACCACTGTTTTGACTTCAACTACAGTAAATTAGTTTTACCCATTTTAAACTTCCCAAGAGTGGAATTATGAAGTGTGTTTTTTTGTCTAGCTTCCTTTATTGAATCTTGAGAGATTCTTATTGTTCCATGTAGTTCATTATTTTTCATTGATATACATTATTTCATGGTAATAAAAAGCCATAATTTATCCATTCAGTTGATGAACTTTTGCATTATTTCCTATTTGAGGCTATTCTGAGTAAAGTTGACATGAACATTCTTCAATATGTCTTCTGGCACTTGGTTTCCTCATCTATGCATCATTTTAAATTCTATAAGGTTAACAGATAACTCTGAGGGATCAGCAGTGGGAAAATACCATTTTCACTGTTAGAATTACAATCTGTGAATTTCTACAGCATGTTTTGCTTCTATCTGTTGATTGTGACTTAGTATTTTAAAAGTATTTAGTGAGACTGGGTCAGTCACTCTACTGGCCATATACTTACTTAATTTTTGGTTAAGTCCCCATGTTTTATTTCTCCAAAAAATGTTCTTAGTTTTCTGATGGCCACGATTGCATCATCTCACGTTTCTTTGCCTCCCCACAGTGATGAGCTTTGTACTTTGCCTGCTTGATAAATATTTGCTCCTTGAGTGATGGAGGATACATTCTGAATTAATGAGGTATTGCAGTGGTTCCAGCTGATTGCTGCACAGATGACTGAGTTGACTTTGGCCTCATTATTGCAGTTGTGCGGGCCTGGCCTGTGTTGATTTATGTGACTCTCCTTAATGTTCTGAAGAATCATGAATACATGAGGCTCATTTATGTCATGTCACAGGATTGTACCATGGTGAAACAGGAATCGTGTTAGCCATTGTTCAGTTTAATCATTTTATCAATATTTATTTTGGAAATTAGATAATCACAAACGAGACAGAAGATGAGTCTGTTTACAGAGGAAATAATTGGCCAGGAGAGTCAAAGATTCGTATTGAAAGAATTCAAGAAGCTTCTCCTCCTATAAGTGGCAGCTTTGACATTCAAGCTTATGGGCATATTCTCAAAGGTAAATGAGAGATGTTCAGGACATTGATGTAGCAGATATGCATGTATAGTCTATAAAACATTAAATGTTATTTCACTTGAGAATTACTACTTATTTTAACATTCATATGTCTAGTCATGCAGTTATATATATAATGCATACCATATTATGGCCAATCATACTGTTTTTATTTTAAACTTTTCTTTTATTGGAGTAAAAATAAATTTACCTACCCAAAGCCAATGTCATCAACAGTGATTATTTTTACTGAGAAATAATGTATAAAAGTCTAAAAATGTAGCAGACTCTTAATATTCATTTTGCTGAAGGTGGTTGAAATTATGACTTTCATAAATCATGCCTTTATCTAATAGGTATATTTGGGGGAAAAAATTACTATGTTGGCACAAACAATAAAATACAATATTATAGAAATTGAGAATTGGAATATTATTTTTAACAACATCTTTAATTGAACCATCTAGTCCTACATATTGAACAAGTGCCTCATATTGAAATAAGTAACATTGATGTATCGTTCGACTTTGTTGAAATAATAGCATTTAAAATTTTTTAAATAAAATTTATTATTAAAATAATTTTGCTTGTTTATTTTTGCTTTTTAAAATATTGTTGCCATGACTAGAACATTTTAAAATTGTGTATGAGGTCACAATCAGTTGGACAGTGCTGATCTAGACCATCACAATGAACATTCTGGTATACTGTCTAGTAGTATTTCTGTACATAACTTACATAGATCTATATAGATTTTACATATGATTTATATAGTTTATGTCAGTACTATAAAAGTAAACTATCTTGCACTAATGATATTTTTATATTTTTTCACACCTCAACCAGGGTTATATTCCCAAAAGTTTGTTCCTCCCTTATGTTCATAAATTGTAAGTCATCAATAAAGTCAGTTGATACTAAAAATAAAACAAGGGCCGGGATATCGCTTAGTGGCGCAGCGCCTGCCTGGCAAGTGCAATGACCTGAGTTCAATCTCCGGTACCCCTCCCAATAAGAAATAAAAATAAAACAGTTTTGAGCCATGACCACAGTTTAAGATACGTCATTAACTTAATTTTTCTTTCCCAGAAATGCATAAATTCTTCACTTAAATAAGTTAGGAAATTCATTCTCACTGTATGGGAGCATAAATAGCTTACAAGCGACATGGTTCGTGTACTTTAAAGAGGACATTTGGGTTGTGATTTTTTTACTTTTGTTGCTTGCTCTCCCTCTGTGAAACAGGCATCCCCGCTGCTGCATCAGCTGAAGATTTGCGATTTGCTCTCCAGAGCCTGGAGGAAATGGGACAAGTCTCAGTGACACGGGAGGGAACCTGTGCTGGATACTCCTGGAGCATCACATGGAGAAGCACATGTGGAAAGCAGAGTCTTCTACAGGTTCCCTCAGTTGGCTTGGCTTCCCTTTTCCTCTATGTGTTTGCTTTTTTGTACTCTGCCTCTTTCTAAGAGGAGTTGGAGACTATGAATTTTAAAAAAAAATTCAAACTATAGATTGAAAATATTTTTAAGGAATTCGGACAGAAGGTCGTCCTACACTAGGTTCACCAGGGGTTTTCTTTCATGGAGAATAATGTATGGTCCTTTATTCTCTTTCCTATACAGAAGTCCAGGAACGTGTGTGGTAGGCGCTCCCTGAGAGGGGCAGGAAGAATACAGGCTGGAGGAGTTTCAGAACGAAATCCAGGTGTACTCTAAGGCCGAGAATAATCACCCTCAGTGTCTGTATTCTTAACACTAGAACTATATTCTGTGGCCTTGGATTCTATTTTGTGGTTATAGAGTTTACCTTTCCAAGTTTACAAGGATCTCACTCATGCCTGGAGATCTCGTTTAGTTGCTATCTGTTACTTATAGTGGGGGAAGACTTATCCCCATGGTATGTGAAGAAAAGTAGTCTACAGGCAAACATAACATGCTTTCTCAGAGTAATGAGAGTGTGAGAAACATTTTTCTCCATGCACTGTTGGTGAGAAGGTAAATGAATGCCATTTTATAAATTTTGACGACTACATAGTAGTGTCTGAATATAGATACTTTATGATTCAGCAACCTGGTTTACATAATTCTATCCTACTGAAAGAATATCACAGATGTAAAATGATACAGGCACAGATAGTAGTCATTATGGCATTATTTGTGCTAGTAAAAGCCTAGAAACTTAAATCTCATCAATACTAGAACGGTCGTTATGACAAATACATAGATCCACATATATTTACTTGGAAAGACTCCCATGACATAAGGTGGAAAATGCACAGAACTCCACTGGAAATCACTGGTAGAGAAGGAGAGATAGGAAAATAAGAGACAAAAAAAAGAATGTATGTAAATATAGAGCAAAAGTCTGCATGAATGTGCAAAACTTAACAGTCTCACAGATGGGGGGGTTGTTTTAAGAGGATACATGGTCAAGAACTAGAATTAGAAAATTTCAGAACTGAGGCAACTCCCACATCTGGTCTCCACCCTATTATGACCCCTGGTCTCCACACACCCACTCTTCACTCTTTATCAACCGATTTCCTCTGCTCATTCTTCGTTTCTCCTCCTCAGTGCTTTGGCTCATGTGTGGGTCAGCATGGAGACTTCTATCTCTTTGCCAGCCCCTGTATCCATCAGAAGACTGCCATGCTGGCAAAGGGATTTTGGAATGACCGGATCATATATGCTGGCTTGATTTGGTTTCATTTTTACCACAGGGAGAAAAATTAATTCAGGGAGTGGATGAAAAACCAGAGTAGTCAGAGGTATAAAAGGATAAAGGGGAAAGTTGAATACTGGATGGAAAGCTCTATTTTCAATTATTCAACAATAATTTGTCAAAGTGGTTATATTCAGCAAAAGGATAAACTTTTTAAGAAAATCAAGTTCAGTAATATATTTTCTTCAGACTTATTAATTCTGAAATTTCAAGAAAAACTTGTTGGTTATACTTATAGCCATTCTAGTAAAATCATTTTGTGTAAAAATAGATTAATGATTCCAATATTATTGGAGAAAAGGCTAATATGACTGTTACGAAGATAAAGGAAGGTGGCTTATTCAGACAGCACATACTTGGAGACCTACTTCGTACACCCCATCGACAGCCACAGGTATTTTCGAAACTGTTCTTATAATGTATAACTTACTTTTAAATATATAACTAATTTGTAATGTGGTAAAGCATGGTAAAACAGGAAGATAACCTGTGTGCTTTTAGGTGAATGTTTGTGTTAGAAGTCAATCAACTAAAAAATATTACTTTATGGTTTTGGGGGAAATTATCTTCCATATGATAAAGTAATGAGTCTTTAAGACCAACTCCCGCCAGAATTAGAAAATATATTTTTAAATTTAATTTTCATATTAGCTCTGTGAAGTAATTACTAATGTCTCCATTCTAGTGATGAAATTAAAGTGTAAAGAGTTTAGTAACTTTCCTAAGAGTATACTCTATTTTTCTTCATAGCCCTAATTAACTCCTGACATAACATGCGTGTACTTTTCTTCATTTATGATTTTGCATAACTTCTCTACTAGAATATAAGTTGAGTGACAGAAGGGTTGTCATCTGTTTTGCTTAATGTTGTGTTTTCTATAGCCTTAACATTCAGAACTTTGCCAGATACACAGTGAAAACATATGTTGAATGAATAATTGACTATCAAAGTGAAAATATATAGACTAATTTTTGTGTACAAGCAAGCAAATGTAATTTCATTTGTTCCAAATCCTACACATATTTTATTGAACCTTGATACCTCCTTGCCTGTTTTCGCCAGCTCTGTGTTTCTTTTCCTGAAGGTTGAAGTCTATATCAATGGTATTCCAGCAAAATGTTCAGGTGACTGTAGTTTTACATGGGATCCCGCAGCTACTCCCCAGGTCTTGGCCATAAGCCCTTCTCAAGGTAACCTCCTGTTTTTTAACCTCAAGTATGAGATGAAAGGTAACTAGAAAAATATAAACTCTGATAATGATTTTTTAAAGATATATTTATTCTGTTATTACCAACTAAAGCAAGCAGGCCATTCTATATAGTGGGGGGGAGATTACCCATAAGAATGCTTAATTATTTATTTTGGAAAAAAATGCCTTTGAAGCTGAGGTACAATCTTTTCCTGTTGTTGGTACCTTTTAAATATACATAATGATCACATTCATGGTAGAGAATTCGTATCTGTACATGATATAATTTGTTTCTTTTTTTCTCATTCCCCTACCCTCCCTCCAACCTCTCCTCCCTTCCCCATTTACAAAAGCTTTGTTTCTTTGTTTTCCTTCTTTTCTCTCTCTCTCTCTCTTTTTTTTTTTTTACTTTTCCCTTTTGAAGTACAGTCTTCGAAGTATATCTGGTGCTAATCCGTTATACTCCACTGTCACAAGTTGGAATCAGTCCCTAAAATTTTACTGAGTTTGAGGCGTATTTGTTCAACTAAACTAGAGTATTAATCAGTCTTTCACCATGTGAGACCACTTTTCCTAGGAGACTTAGTATTAAAAGTCTAGTGATAACACCCTTGCTGTTTAATAAAAGTAGATGGTTAGGTGCTACATTTGAGAATAAGAGAAAAATTACTGGCAAGTACTCACCTAGTTCAGAGGACACATCACACCATTTTCTTCATAGCATGTCATTGCTCCTAAAAATGTGATTGCCCTTTGTGTCTGAGCTCCTGGAGAGTAAAGTTAACAGCAGAAATAAGCATTATAAGGGGTGATTTTTTTCCAATCAAAAAGATGAACCGAGACACGATGATCATACATTGAATGTGGTAGGCAGTAGCAAACTTCACCCACTAGTTATAAATCACTCCACACCCCAAAAAAGTGTTAAAAATTTAAAATAGTGCTATTATTTCAGGTTGAGAAAATATTAACCTCAGACTTTTTTATAGTAATGTTATTAACTTTAAGGTAATTCATATTGCGTAGTGTCAAAAATCTCAAACTTGATGAGCATTTGGTTATAGTCCTGTTTTCATCTATTCTTGCATTTTGTAATGAGTTTCTATTTTTACATGCACTTTTAAAAGATTATTCTTAATTCAAATAATTAGCAATCTGAGTTGCCTTTCACTATGTTATAATCAAAGTGTAATATATAATATAGTCAAAGTATAATAATGAAAAGTATAAAAAATGGTATAAAAATTTTTCTTCACTGAAAGTTAACAACTGTTAATATTTATCATGTATACTTCCAGTCCTCAATTTAAGAAAGAAAAAATATTGCAGGAACAGCTAAAGTCTTTTTTAAGCACCATCCCTAGTCTTGGTCCCCCACATACCTCCCCAGAGGCAATCACAGTAATTAATTTTATGTGTATTCTTCTTTGTCATTTTAACATGCTTTGTATATGGCACATATGGTGATTTTACCATGTTTAAAACTTATAAGTGAGATATTACAATGTAAATATCTGGTTATTTCTTACTTTTTTATTAATAATGCATTTTGTAATATCACGTGTGGTTGTAGGTGTCCCTAACATCACTTTACAATACTTTATAAACATACTGATTTATTGGTTTCTTGCTTGGTAGGCATTTAGATTGTTTGAAGGTTTTTGGTTTTATAAATAAGACTATTTTGAGCTTCCTTTACAAACCTACCATTGCATGTATTCTAGAATAATATGACAAGGATGAAATTGCTGGATAATTGGGTATTAGTGTTTTCAGTTTACTACATAACTCGGCTGACCTCTAAACTTGTTCTCCTACCAGTTGGTGTGAGAGTGTCATCTTCCTCATATCCTTGCTAATATCTGACATTATCAGTTTCCTAATTATGGCCAAACTGTGAACGAAGTCATCATTGTTTTAATTTATCTATTCTCTGGTTAGCAATGCACACGGGAAACTTCTTATATGTTTTATGGACATTCAGGTTATTTTTTCTTCTGAAAATGATTTAAATCCTATATCTTTTTTATTGGATGGTCTTTTTAAAATTAACTTGAAGCAATATATTATATATTATGTTTAACGATCCTTTGTATGGTACATATCCCTTGTATTTTGGTTTTGTAAATTGTTCATGGAAACATTTAAATCATTGGTTTATGTATCTTACCTTACATGTTAACCATAGCTTTTTAATTTTATTTAAGAAACCCTTGTCTGCCTCGAGAGGTGAGATTATGTTTTGGTCTAAAATTTTGAAGTTGTTTTTTTCATTCTTAGCTGTTTAATTCCTCATGAAATTTATATTATGTGTCATGGTATATAAGTAGGTAGATCATGTATTTCATGTGCTAATCAAACTCAGATGCTTTTAAGAGTGAAAGGAAAATATTGAAGTTTAAAATGCTGGTACAGTATATGTAAATGGACTATCCTACGAACTTTAGGGTTTATGTAACTCTAGATAGAGGAATCATTTTCTTTACAAAAAAGAAGTGTCTGTACCACTTATTGTACTGGGGAACCTTTCCTCATGGGTTTATAATGGCTAGTCTGTCACACCTTAAGCTACTCTACAGAAATGTCTGTTTAAATTTCGCAGACATTTCTTGCTTTCAATCATGTAATTCTTTCCACTGTCAACACCTAGATTCAAAATATGAACCAAGATAGAATAATTCAATGGAAGAATGACACTCACCAAACAAATGCTTTTATTTCCTACTATTTTTAGGCATATTGTTTAGGTCTTTTAGAAGATAGGCTTATTTTTCTCTGAGAAATATTGGACTTCATAACAGATTCTGATTTTATTATTCTGATGTTGTTATTTAAATTTTATCACTTTCAGGGTCCTATGAAGAGAGCACAATTTTAACCATAGTAGGCTCTGGATTTCCACCTAGCTCAGCTGTATCAGTCTCTGTTGGAGCTGCTAATTGTTCTCTTCTTTCTGTGGAGGGTAGGTTCTTCGAAAAATCATAAAGTCTGATTATTCTTCTCTAAGGGCTGTGTTACCATTATGATTACCTTGGTGTATCCTAAGGAGTCACGAAATTGGTAACCTGGCCAGGATGACTTACATTTTTTGTCTTTCATCATGACCAAAGCCTAATGTTTCATGTTGTACAGTGTCTTTATCTTGTAACAGTTAATTTTGTTCTTCTTTATGTTCTTTACTAAATGGTCACATGAGATCTTTTTTGTATTGATCCCTTTGGACACAAACATGTTCAGAGTCCTACTCTAGTGTCCCAGAGTTCCTGCCAATATTTTGACAGTGCCACCCTAGTCCTGCAGCAAAAAGATGTGGTCATGAACCCTGGCTGTTAGTCCAACAGAACCTCTCTCCAATGATGCAAAATTTAAAGAACATGCACATTATCTCTCTCTTGAAATTGGGGGGACCATAGTTATTTATTTCCTAAAGTTATCTCTCATAATCCTAAGTGTTCCCCTTAATTTAAATAGATTGGAATTACGTAAGCAAATCCATATTGCAGTTCATTTCTATTATTTATAATTTAAATTTTCTGTGCAATTTTGAGGCCACACAGCCATTATTATACTCATCAATACACATAGATAGTTCTAAATAAAGTGAAGAAAACATTTAATTTAGTTTTTATTAATAAAACTATTTTACTCAGACATAAATAATAGTTTGGATCAAAAATTTTAGAATTATTAATATAAATGCTATTGAAAATTAGGATTCTGGGTTGGGGCTATAGCTCAGTGGCATAAGTGTCTGCCTGGAAAGCACAAAGTCCTTAGTTTGATTCCTGGTACCAAAAAATGAAACAAAAAAGAAAAAAGTAAAAGAAAATTAGGATTTTAAAAATTATGACAGCATCCTTCTACTTCGCATTCTCCATTAGTTTATCTATTTTCTAGGACTGCCTGATTCATAAATCAGGAAATTTTAAAGATAGTTCCCCAGAGAGCGTCCTTTCCTATTAATATATAGATAGTTTTCTTCAGATGTATTTATGGGCTCTAAAGACAAAAGCGAATGTTAGTATTTACAAATATAAATTTTCAATAATTTTGTCTCAAAGAACCTATTTGCTTTATTGTTTTCTTCTTCCTTTTTATCACAAGAAAATGAGATCAAGTGCCAGATTCTGAGTGGAAGTGCTGGACGTTTACCAGTTGCAGTGTCCGTAGCTGATGTTGGACTGGCGCAGAACGCAGACAGCGAGGGATTCCACTTCGTTTATCAGAGTCGGATCTTGCACATCTGGCCTGATTCTGGAAGCCTGGCAGGTAATAACCTGCTAGTTGATAGTGCTCACCAGAGAAAATTGTGTACTTTTCCACGTTTCGTTGTGCTGTGTTGGGTACAGGGCAAGGAGCAAGGAACTCAAAGTTCCCTGGTCTAGAACAAAGGAGTCTCTTTTAGAAAGTATGGTCATTAAATGGCTGGCTAATTCTTTTGTTTCTTGTAAAGCACAAATCAGAGTGACTATTCATACTTACAGTTTCGGTTATTGAATTAATATCATCAATTATTGCATGTTCCCATAACGAGCTCATTAATTATGTCAAGATAAGATTTATTAGTTATTATTCTGCTTACCAGCTGCTTCATTTGTAACCATGGTCTCAACGGAGCTACCTGACCCAGAAAAAGTTCTGGGAACTAATCAAGCCAAAGAAGCTTGAGAAACAGGATGGAGAGAAGATAATGCATTTTTCTTGTCCTGCTTTGTGTTGTGTCTTTTTTTTTTTTTTCTGTAACCATGCTTAGTTTTGGATTTTGTGATTTGGTTTGCACTTTTTGGTGTTTATAAAAAATTTGTTTTGTTTTTATTTCATCATATTTTCCTCTAATTTTATTTTATTTAGAGGTATTAAAATTTGGGATTTTGTGAGAATCTTAATTCACTCTCATTTCCCACCTATGGAATGGTCAAATGAACAGAAATATTATAATTTCTCTCAAAGTATGAGTACAAAGAAAAGCAGTGTGAAAAATAGATGTGACTATTAATAATGCCCCAAAGCAAATGTGGGGTGTATCAATATTGTTTTTTGATGTTGTTATAATTGATCCACTTTTTGGTTTTTTGTTTGTTTGTTTGTTTTTCTTTTGTTTTTCTTGTGAAGGTGGTACTCTATTGACCCTATCTGGATTTGGCTTTAGTGAAAATTCAGTTGTTTTAGTTGGAAATGAAACTTGCAATGTGATTGAAGGGAATTTGAATAGGATAACCTGCAGAACACCCAAAGTAAGCCCTCTGATTTCTGTCATTTTCCTCTAATTCATAATTTTGTCGTTTTCCTCTAATTCTTAAGTTTGAAATCATATGAATTAGGAAACATCTTACCAGAAGGTTAAGCAAGTGAAACATTTTCTAGAAATTTTAGATTTTCCATTATGCTCTTTCGGATCATTTCTTTAATGTCTCTCTGTTAATATCCACAGACAAAATATCATCTTCACATTCTACATGCTTAAAACCATGAAAAAAAAACAGACACACAAACCAATATTAATTAAGTAGTGCATCCCACTTGAAATCATAGAAATACGTACAAAGTAAGGCAATTTAATGTACTATCAGCACTTGAGAATGAATCAAATTTTACCAGGTAAAATGAAAGTTGAAAAAAAACCCCAGTACTACTAACTAGTCTTAAGAAATTTAGGCACACAAGTGTAGAAATTTTTAATTTTTTTTCACTTTTTTTTTATTTTGAAAAGAATACAACCAAACAAAACAAAACAGAGTAAAGTCAATCAAAACAAAGCAATGAACATGGTACATGACTTTTAAACAGGGTAAAAAGCAATGGATAAGGCTACCATAATGCCTCTTGTTATCTGTAGTATACCATCAGAGATAAGTAAAATCAAACAAAATACAGCAAACTAAAACAGTAGAAACAAAACGAAACATAACAAAACAAAACAAAGCAGAACAATGTAAGCAATACAGAATTTCAAGATACGAAATTTTTAATTTTTAAAAAGAATTTCCTTTTTAAATGTGTTAAACCTTCAGTTCATTGGCGAAAAAATGTGAAGTTCTCCACAGGATACTACAATTGAGTACTAGGCATTATTCTTTATCTTAAAAATAGTGTTTAAATTTACACCCAGATTCTGGTTCACATATTAAGTGCAAAAGGATAATGGCATAAAAATGTGGCAAAGTAAATAAGGCCATTATGTTGTGATCGGTAAGAAAAATAAATTTGAGTATATATTGGTCTGAATGATGGGGATGAGAACCTGGGGAGTATGATCCATCAAAAATTACTTTGTTTAAATCATAGTATTCAGTTACACTTTGAATGTGTATTAAATACACACCAGGTGATGGAAAATTGTTTTCCTAATTGGGAGCTGCATAGGTGCTGTATTAGTGAAAGTACCAAATATTTTTCTCAGGAATCCAAGGGTTTAGTTTTGGACTCTAGAACTAGATCAGTAAAAGATGTAAGAGTGTGATTTGTTAATGAAGTTGCTTGACAATTACATTGGAATCTGTTTCATGAGCAAAAAGACAAAGCGTATAGTATCTAATCTTTTATCAGCTGGGGAACCAGCTGTCCAGAGCATTTCAACTATACTGTAGAGCTCTTAAAATCCAATGCTATAGATTTGATAAATTAGTCATACAACCCACAAGCTACAATATCATAAACCTTTATCTTGAGAATTCACACAGTTAGCCTATATTTGATACCAACAAAACATCTTCAGAAGTTTTTTAGTAATTCATTTTATTTGCAGACATTGAATTTCCATATTTTTAGCATTTAATATTTTCCAATTGTTTTATTTTTCCACTTATTTTAGAGAAGTGAGGGCACAGTTGATATTTCAGTTATTACCAATGGATTTCAAGCCACCATCAAGAATGTTTTCAGATATAATTGCTTACAGACTCCAGTTATAACGGATTTTAGTCCAAAAATACGGACAATTCTAGGTAAGACCTTCTTCAATAGAAATAATCATTTATATACACAGACACCGCATCAAGAAAGTCTTTCAAAACATAATTTCTCCTTCTGTGTTGTTTCTTAAGGTGAAACAAGGTAATTTTTTTAAACAAATATCGCTTAATTTATAATTGTACTTTGAACATGTGCAGTATGGTGAAAATATTGTTTGTTTTAAAAAGTAATTTGTCCAATTGCTTTTTTCTTCTGAAACGATTGAACATGGATTTTTATCTTCACATTGCAGCCATCAACTCTCGTTGTCTTTCCTTTTCCTCAAGAAGTGTTAGAATTTCTTACGTCCAATAAAAAATAAATGAATTGGTTTATTTAATACTCAAATTTCACACTGAATAATAAGTTGAACATTTTCGCAATTTTTTTTCTTTTTAAATAATAGGAGATGTTAATTTAACAATTAAGGGTTATAACTTTGGAAATGAACTCACCCAAAACGTGATGGTATATGTTGGAGAAAAAATCTGCCAAATTCTCCACTGGAACTTCACAGATATTAGATGCCTTTTACCATTACTGTCTCCTGGAAAGCATTCTGTCTATGTAGAAGTCAGAAACTGGGGTTTTTCATCAACAAGGTATGGTAATGACCACAAACTTTATTAGACTAATGGAATTGGGAGAGGACAAGATAATCATTAATCTATGATATGTTAATATCTTCCTTTATTTTTCTGTATCTCTTTTTGCAAAATATTTCAAGAAAATCCTTAAAATTACAATAGGACACTTTTTTTGCAACCAATATTTAGATACGGTTGTAAAGTTCTCTGCATGACTAGATTTGCACGTATGTCACACAATTTTCATTCATTCGGGAAATCCTTATAAAGCAAATTCTAGGAGCCAGACACTTGCATATTGCTGGATTCACAGTGGAAAACGAGAAGTGCGTGTTCCCTGCATTGAGCTCACAGTTTAGTAGGAAAGATTTCCAACAGAGATTTACATCAATCACTTGATTATAAAGGTGAAAACTGCAATGAAAAAGAGAACCAGTTACTATAAGAGTATGTAATAGAAGAAGCTAAGAATTCTCTGAAGTGGTGATAGTTAAGACAAGAAATGGGTAGGAAAGAGTGGGTCATTTAAAAGATAGCGTGGAGAGAATTCTTCTCTATTTCTTGTAGGAATGTAGTATATATTTCCCTATACTGTTTGTTAGCTGGTAGTTACACTTTTTGTGTGAGGAAGTCACTAGTTGACATACTTAGGAAAAGAAAATACTGAAGTTTAGGTGTTAAAAATCAAAGACAAGCTAAGGCAAATGAAGCTTACGGCACAATTGCAGGAGAGACGATTGCAGTGAAATCTCACAGGAAATGAAAAGAGCTAAGCAACCCCAGGACTATGTTCCCTTTCAGATCCACTGGAAGGTGTTCATATGAGCTCTGGAAGAGCTACTGGCTTGTGCTTTGGGCTGGATGATATAATGCACAGAATGAACACCACACAAACGCTGTATTTCTGTAGGTGGTAGTTGAAGAAATACCAGTTCTTTCATGTTGAGGAAGTTAAATGCAAATCAAAGCAAATGTGTATTGGGGTTTTTCTGCCAGTGTAGTTATGGTGGGAACTGTAATGTGGGCGTCAACTCTGGTCAGAAAAGCATTGTACATTTTGATGGCCTCCTAACAGGTACATTGTTTGTAACAAAGGAAAATGAATTAAAAACCCACTCCCTGGAAGAGTGAGGAGGAAAATCCTGACCTTGCCAACAAACATGGAATGATAAATTTAAATTGCACAACTCTTTATTATTCAGATAAGATATAGAGAATTTTATTGCTTTTTTCACAGCTAGAGCTGCTTTCATATTTTACTCTAATGAAAATATAAAATATTTTAAAGGATTTCGGTTATTTTTTGCCATCTCAGTTCTCATAACCATACTTTTCCATAATAGTTTAAGATCTTTCATCTCATATGCTTTTATAATTAAATTTCCAGGAATCTAATTTTTAAAAATATTAACACTGATAAATTACCAGATTATGTAGCTGAAAATTAATGCCTAACTACATATATGTATATTCAAATATTTCTTCTTCCTGTAGAAGTTATAGACTAGCAAGAATTTAGGAGTATGGACCTATGGGAAGTGCACTGAAACAAATCTCATCCCTTTCTCCTTCTTAGTGACAAGTTAAATGCTTCAATACAGTATGTTTTGGAAGTGACAGGCATGTTTCCACGCAGAGGCTCCTTGTATGGTGGGACTGAAATCATTCTAATGGGATTTGGGTTCAGCACAATACCAACTGAGAATATTGTCTTCTTAGGTAAGAGCTGCATTCTCACAAGCTTGACCATTTTTCTCATCTTAAAGATGTGCCATTGATGCCAAGTTAAAATTATACTAACTCCCTTAATCATGGAAAGCTCTTTTTCTATAGTGTGAAAAAGGTTAAGTGTATTTGGTTTAGAGGATAAAATAAAAATAACTGCTTTTCAATTGATTTTTCCAACAAATTATGATTGTGTATTTAATGTGTATAGAACACTTTAAGGAGAGCCTCTGTGTTTAAAATGATCAATACTCAAACATACCATCAAAAACAAAGTACCGAGAGCCTACTGTATACAGAAGAACTTTTGCAAAACCTTGATGTTTACCAGTGTTACTTTATCTCTACAGTTTATTAAAAAAATTTGAGAAAAAGGTGCTACTTCCTTCTTTATTCTTTCTAGGTTCTTTCCCTTGCAATGTTGCATGGTCATCAGAAAACACCATAAAATGTACTCTTCATTCAACAGGGAATGTGTTCCGAATTACCAACAATGGGGATGACTTAGGTACCAATTACCATTTACATATTGTGAATAAGGAAACCTCTTTAACCTGTAATTAATTTAATTCATATTTACTTTATGCTTCAAATTATTCAGAGAATAACTATTGTTGTTTCATAACTCATCAGTGGTATCTATTTAACGTAGAGGTTCACACATGAGTGCATTTGTGGTAAACCTGAATTTAAAAAGCTGGGCTTTATAATTCCCATGCTCAGAAGTTGCCTTTGGTTTTGCTGCAGTATAGAACCTACTGGTTTACTGTAGTTTATAATCAGTCATGGGTTTCAAAAGTACATTCAAGTTAAAATTATACATATTTTGTTGCTTACATGTGTCAGAAAATTCTTAAGTTTAAAGAACTGATCATAGCTTTAAAAATATTCCTTGTAATAGTTTTGAACAGTTTATTGAATAACCATGTTCTTCAAATTGTCTCTTGGTCATCAGCGCTGGAGTCATATGACTTATTTCTTCCTTGTCGTGTAGTCATTTTACTTTGTATTTTTCCTATTTATCTTTGTTGAGTAGTTTAACTATGTACATAAGAGAGTTTTACCATGTTAATTAAAGAGTGACTTACAACAAGAGTAATTAAGAAATTTACTCTTTTGTCTTCTTTCATTTTGAAATATGATTCAATTGTTGCTCTCAGTGCATGGATTAGGTTACGCCTGGTCACCATCCGTCTTAAATGTGTCTGTAGGAGACACAGTGATATGGCACTGGCACGCACATCCATTTCTTAGGGGAATAGGATATAGAGTTTTCTCTGTCTCCAGTCCTGGAAGTGTGAGTTACAATGGCAAAGGATTTACAAATGGAAGGCAAAAATCTTCATCAGGTATGTTTCCATTTTATTGAATTTTGCACCATGCTTGTTTTTTCTAGATGTAATGAAGAGACATTTTGTATATATTTAGCATACTAAATGTATGTACCAAGTGGTTTACCTGGCATTTTATGGCTGTAGTAAGAATGTTATAAGTGCAAGCCAGCTACTTTATGTACACTGAAATAAATTCCGGTATTAGAAATATCTTTATTATTTCTGTGATAATTGAAAACTACATCGAAACAGCAAAATACAGTGAAAAGAGGAATATATATTTTAATCATACCAATCTGGTTGCAAGTGATGAGCTTCTGTTGATTGAAATCAACTTTAAACATTTTTATTTCTTGTAGGACAGTTCAATATAAAGCGCGCCTTTTAGATTGTCTATTTTCCTATATATGTGACAACATAAGCATTGCTTTTTAAAGTTTTCACTTTAGGTTGAGTTTTTTTTTAATTTTGGTAAATTATGTCAAACTTGCTATGATTAGCTAAATAATTAATGCTGGATTTTGTCTTCCTGGGATAAATTCACTATACAAAATAGCTCTTTTATAAAGTGAGTCATTTTCTTACTACTTCCTGTTGAAATATCCAACACATGAAAAATAAGACGCCTGTCATCTGCATGTGCACTTAAACTGTCATTTCAAATGTCTTCACTGTGCTTTAAAAGATGCATTTATTGTTTGTATTTATGATGAACAATCTTATTTTATGACAGGTTCATTTTCTTACCAATTTACTTCACCTGGAATCCATTATTATAGCAGTGGGTATGTGGATGAGGCTCACTCCATTTCCCTCCAAGGAGTCATTAACGTTTTACCAGCAGAAAGCAGGCGCCTTCCCCTGCACCTGTTTGTGGGTAGCTCTGAAGCCACATACATTGCGGGTAAGGTGGTTAAAGATGGAAATCTTCACCAAGGGGCCCTAGGGCTTAAGTGACCTTGCTGGAGGAGGAGTTGGATGACTAGGTGTTACCTGAGGTTGTCTTTTATTGCCATAGGACCTTGAAAAGGTTTGCACTGTTTGGAGGCTAGAATTTATTCCATAAAATAAGGGTGATGCTAATGTCTTCCTGCCTGCCTCCCAGAATCCTTGTATGCTTTAAATGAGATTTAATGTCGAAGAGTTCTGACACTCTGCATATGCCTGAAATATATTCAAATATTTGGTGATGTTATCATTTTATTTCCTCTATGGGAGCTGTCCTTGAACAAATTGAAAACTAAATTGATTTTACATTCCCTCTTTTACTTTTATTATACAACCTTTTGTCTAGGACTTTAATGCAATTGTCCAGCCTAGGGCCAGACCCTCTTATCATTTAATACATTTACCAGAATTTAAAACCACCTTTATCAAAATAAAAAGTAATACAGTCTGAAACAGTTCTTATTTTAGAATAGTATCCATGACTTACAGGAAGTTCTTTTGTCTGAAGGAGGACCTGAGGATCTGCACTTGGGAAGCTCTCTGGCAGGCTGCCTAGCAACAGAACCCCCATGTGGCCTGAATGATACCAGGGTTAAAAATTCAAATATATTTCTCTTTGAGCTTTCAAGTTGTATTTCACCATCTATCAGCAACATTGCTCCATCCACCGGGACAGTAAATGAATTGATAACAATTACTGGAAGTGGCTTCAGTAATCTCACATGTGCTAATAAGGTAAGAACATACAGATCTTTGAAATTCCATATCCTCAAAAAGGAAAGCTATTTTGACCATAGTCTTATATTTAATTTTTACCAGCTTTATGAGATGTAATTCACATACCATACAATTCACTCTTTTAAAGTATACACGCACACCCACACACACATGTGTGTATTCACAGTCTATTCACAGAGTTGTACACCCATGATTACAATTTTAGAACATTTTCTTTCCCCTAGAAAGAAACCTCCACACCTTTCACCTCGTGGCACGATTCCATCCCGTCCATCTCAACCCAGTGCAACCACTAACCTACTCTCCATCCCTATGGACTTGCCTATTCTGGACATTTCCACAAATAGAGCCATACAGTATGTGGTCCTTTGTGATCAGCTTCTTCATGTAGTCTGACGTCGCAAAGTTTATCCAATGTGTCAGGATTCATTTCTTTTTACAGCTGAACAATATTCTGTTGCATGGTATAGCACATTTTACTTATCT
>RJWT010015713.1:0-20263 GCA_004365215.1 Cuniculus paca | reverse complement strand
TCAGTAATTCCTGTTGAATTGTTCAGGCAGACAGAAGGAAGGAAGGAAGGAAGGAAGGAAGGAAGGAAGGAAGGAAGGAAGGAAGGAAGGAAGGAAGGAAGGAAGGAGGGAGTGATTCACTGCTCAGCAATTTTCTCAACCTGAGTAGAATTTCCACTCCTCAAAGTCAGAATGAACTACTGAGAAGAAAAAGTATAGTTACCCAGGAAAAGAAGGTAGGAAATTATAATTCAGTCACCATAACTTTGGGTGCTAACTTCAAAACTAGTTAGTTCTTTATTTAAACTAAAAGGAAACACCTTTCTAAGGCCAACACACTCTTACAAATCATGACTAATGCTTCTTTCCTTATGACTACTCTGAGTAACTTTGCAGGAAACCCAATACTATAAGAGACAGAAAAGTTTAGCTTGTTGCTAAATTGGAAATAGGAAAAAACCTAGAAGCTTCCTCACAAGAATATCTTGGGGATCGCTGTTTCCGAGTTATACTTACTGAGGCAAAGGAAGCAGCCCAGGCTGCTGCAGACTATTCAAAAATACACCTCAAAGTATGTAAAGAGTCAGGAAGATTTCAGATTTCCTCCTCAGAATAGCAGACGTACAAAACAAAATAACACATAAAGAAATTTATAGTAAACTTATAATATGTGTCTTAAATCAAATTTTAATGTACTGTGTGAAGTTGATAGTCTAGAAAAATTTTCATCAAGCAGGAATACCATAAAACCTGAACAATGAGGAAAAGATTTAGTATAACACATAAAAGAAAATAATGTATTCTCACTAGAAAGTAAAGCTAGAATTTACCATTATTAACACAGGAAATAATTTTATATGAAATAATGCAATAGAATCAGCAAAAATATTTTTTTAAATACAGAACTTAGCAAGTGTACTATTACCAAAGAGAAAATAAAACATAGTCACCATACCTGTTGATCATAGCCACCCAGATTATTTAATTCCTATAGTTAATTAAGAATTATAAGACATTATATAAGAAATTTTAAGAATTATAAAAATGTGAAGGACCAGTATAAGGATTTGACTAAATGGAAATAAATGCCATGTTTTGGTTTTAATATTGAATTATGTCATCATGTCAATTCCTCAATTCCCCACATATTAATTTACAAATTGAGTGCAATTTTAATCAATGGGATTTTTCTTTATTCTTTCTTTGAATCTGAATATAATGATAACGTCTAGTTAGAGACAGTCTATAATACTCAAATATATTTTGAAAAATATAAACATTTTTAAATTAAATCTAAACATATACTTTGTCAGTGAGTTAGCTATGTGGAAAGAAATGACAAAAGAAACAGATAAACTAGTTAGGAAAATAAATAAAAACCATTACATACATACTTACATATATACATGCATTCATATGTGTTCCTTATATTTCATATAATATGCTGCATATTACTTCAATAGAAACAAAGAAGTACAGGAAAAAAATTTAAAAAGTTAACAGATAATTGTTTTTAGCTCCCAAATACTAATAATTTTATAAATGCATACTCAATAATTAAATCTTACTTTTGCTAATTAAACTGATTAAGAAATTACTGTATTGTTTACAGAAAAACAAGATATTGTATAAATTGAAACCAAAATTACAGGTTGCCTAGATATCCTTAAAAGCCAGTTTGGCAACTGGAAAAGGATTACAATGTATATGACTTCCTGGTCTTGAATAATCACTTTACTATTTGCAAATTTTGGGATTGGGAATGTTATTTAATCTTTCTGCTTTTTTCCTCTTTATGTAAGATGGTGAAATTGAGAATCAAATTAGTTAACACAAGCAGCATACTTTGAACAGTACTGAAGACCATCACTGATATGCTTACTTCTGTTATGTTATCTACAATAATTTGGCTTTCCTGATAAACATTCTGATAGTCCTAAAATTTTATGTTTGCTTCTTTAATTATAAACATTACCTCTCTTAGAGTAGGATGTTACCAATGTGATAAAAATCTCAGAAACACAAAAGCCCTTATTCTAAAACTTTAATTCACAGACTTTCTGAAGGCATACTTAAGTGGGTTAAGCTGTTCTCTTTCCTGAAAGGGATGACACTTATACAATGGTTCATTTATTTGTTACCACAAAGATTATTTCTGAATGACTAAGAGAAAAACTGATGCAAAACTTCACATAATATTTTCACTTATTTGAATGCCTAGTGGTTGGTGCCATCAGTAGTGTCAAATTTAAGGGCATAGAATGGTCATACTTCTATTACACATGGGAAACAATGGTGACTTTGGTACAAAAGGGATTGATAACAATCTGGCTAATACGAGCAGATTGTTCCAAATAGATAAAATTTCATAAGTGATGCATGTGCAATAAATGTAGAAAGAAAATGACGACAGCTTTAAGGTCATGGTTTTAAATAGCTATTGTAGAATATAGGAAACTCTTTCAAGTCATTAGGCCCCCTGAGGCTATTTTGATATCCTGAGGAAGAGGTCAGGCACACAGTAGACTGTAACGAACTTTAGTCAATCACAAGTTTTCAGAAGATTTGTGAAGCATAGGGTGAAGGGCCTCTGGTTTGGTTTGTGTTCACTGAGTACACAAGTGTGCTGGAGAAGACGACTTGCCTGATTCTTATTTTGTTTACTGTCGGATTGTAGAGAATGACCCAATCATCAAAGTTTCTTTGAAGATATGAGCTTGCTATTTTAGGTTCAAAGCAGGTTCCATACTTCCAATTATAAGCATTTCTGTAAAGACCACAATTGTAGATTTGTAGAAAATAAAACCAGCAAGAAACCTGAAACACTGACCAAGCACAAATCTCTCTAACTTTTACTTGACAGAAGAGATAGTAAGATCAGACAAAATAACTTTAATGTTTTAGACTTATAGTTGGTATACTTCCAACACAGAAACACAGCACTTCCGCCAGAGGGATCTATGTTTACTTACTGCTAAATATTAGATTTAAAGGTGAGCAAAAATTAAGGTATAAACAAGCATTTCACTGATAGTATTTTTATGTTTTTAAAAATTATTGTTTCAGTAGAAGTGGAAAGTCTCTGTGTTTTTGCATTTAAAGACATACATTTTCCTTTTACAAAGTACTGACCAAGCTGGTCTTCAAAACTCTAGCATGACTAAATTTTAGTCTGGATTCATTTTGAAATCTCAGCCCCTGACATCTCTATCTTAATTATTGATTTTAGGAAATTTGTACCTGTAATTTTTTTTCTCTTCATCTGGTTTCCAAAGGCTTTTAAAAAGATCTTTTATCGTTCTATTGGTCAGCTTTCCCATCCCTGAGAGTAAACACTTGACTCCCTCAACTCAATGGAGATAGTTTTTTTTTTGCTTATGGTTTAGGGAGATTCCATTCATGGTTGGCTGGTTCCGAAGCAGAAACATCATGAGGGAAGGAAATGGCAGAACAAAGCAGCTTAATTCATGGAGCCTAAGAAGCAGAGCAGGGGAACAGAGTTAGAGAGAAAGAGACCAGGGACCATGTATAGTATGATCCACCCAAATGTGTGCTTTGCTAATAGGCTAGGCATTTCTAAATCCAGTCAACTTGATATATTATGATTAATGTTCACACCAGTTTTATACTCAAAACTGTCATTCTAAAAGGCCCAGATGCCATTCCTTTGAATCCTTATCTTTCAGCATTTATGGGAAGGTAGGAACCTAACCTTAGTGGGCACCTTACTTCAAGTTGTAAAACTATCTCTGCCCATGAGGATAGAGGAGTTTACTTCTCCTTTGGTTACAACCATTTAGCAAAACTAAATGACCAACCTTCCAACCCCTGTCTTGTCCTTTGTGTGAGCACAGCTGAGATCACAAGGAGTATTCTACTGCAAAATTCTTAAATAAAATCCTTCATACTTTTAAATTTCCCATTCCAACTTGCTTTGATAGTAACATACTACCTCTTGCTCTACAAAATGTCCTCATTTTTACACAAATTATAAAACCTACCTCATTTTATCTTACCCTGATTTTTTAAATAAAATAATAGTAGTTGCCACTTAACATTGTTTCTTTGTATCTGTATCATTAATTTTCCTTTCATTTCTTATAAAATTTTTAAACCCTTCTGGGATTGCTAATTGCAAAGGTTAAATAAAATTTGATTTGCAAAATTTCATATCTGAGAAATCACTGTCAAATTGTCAAATTCTTTAACACACTATTTTATCCTCTACTTTCTTGTCCTTTATTAACCATATGCACAGTTTAAGGCCTCTCAAGGCCTTAATTTTCTTCTCTGACTGGGATGTTAAGAAGAGCAGTATGAAATTAGTGGGCCAACATCCTGAAAAATTAGTCCAACTACTCTATACACATAATTAGAACTAATTGAATTAGTACCACTCCTAGCAAAGAAGTAAAATCAATATTATAATTAAAACTACTTTTCTGTATAATTGGATTTTCAAATGAAACCTGAAAAAGAGGGAGGAGTAGGAAATGATTCTTATGTGTAGATGTAATTAATATTTGTATTAAGTTTTTATCTTTAAAATGATTCTGCAGGAATGTGTGGCAATATCCTCAATTTCATTAGCCTGAGCTGATTGCAGGATTCCTGGCTCTAATCTTTAAAAAAAACATTCTTACACCAAAAGTCTGTCTTCCTGTGGTTGCTCAGCTGTCTGGCCAAACTGGCTTACTTTGTACTTCAAATACTTCATCCAGATGAAGCTTTAGGGTTCAGGGACCATTTTGTTGAATGCCTTTGTTAAAAACTTTCACTAGAGATTTATTTTTCTCTGGATCAAGAGGTATCAAACTAAACAGGAGTGGGCTATTGATGTCCTAGTTCTTTTAAATGCTTTATGCCACAATACCATAGATAGATAGACTTATGTTTTATATTGTGATTATGGATGAGGATCACAATTTATTCAGAAATAGTGACATGATTCAGACCACACCAAGAGTACCATTTTACATGGCTCTTTCCTTAGAATTTAGTGAATTAAGAAGTTAAATAAACTGACACTTAGAGTCAATTTCTTATGTCAGGAAGAGGGCTAAGTTCTGGGTGAGGAGGTAAGAGGTTACATAGATTAAATGCCCTCTCTAAAAGTTCTCTTTATTTGGGAATAGTTTTTATTATATACAAAAAGGTAAGGAACAAAACCAGACAGTGTAGGTTATATGCCAAATGATTGTCGTAGATCTGTAAACTTGCAAATGTAAAGATAGTCTTGAAAAGTTAAAAGGCCTAATTCAAAACACACACACATGCGTGCACACACACAGTCTAATAGTTATAGTTAAGATCTCTATAGGCCTTAACTTTCGCCTTTGTTAGATGAAAACACTGAGCCAGATTAGCATATCTCTTCCAATTCTAATATTTAATGCAGTCAGAAAAGAAAGATCATGCTCTAGATAATAAGCTCATGAATGATTATATGAGGCATATGTATGTGAGCTAAGCACTGACAAAATAAGAAAATCTTCATATAAGACAAGAGATAAAAAGACAACTATGAGCAAAGGAAGAGTTATTATGTTTGTTCATCTTTGTGTCCTCCGCACAGGCCATAGAACCCGACACGCATCAAACAGTGCATAGCACTATTTACAGAATAAGTGAATGCATTAGAAGATGCTCCCATTGCTTACAAATGGGGTGACATCTGAAAGGTTACATTCTGCATCCAATTAAAGACTCCTAAGAATAGAAACTAAACAATCAAAGAAACGAGACATTTGCATGTCTACAGGTTTTATGGGAACTGTCTTCAGTGGGTTATAATGAATAAAACTAAAAATTGACCATCTTTTAAAATTTTTTTTGCCTAGTTCACTTACCAAGCAAACTAGATTGAAATTTCCAAGGTTGTCTAATTGATAAGTGACAATATTGAGAAAGAACATATGATATTTCCTCAATGAGGCCAGCTTCTAGCCAACACAGATGTCCCTAAAGTGCTTTTGAATATGACCTGTAATATGTACTTGATTTTCTCTTTCTCTCCACCCTGTCCCTTCACCACGCCCCTGAGTTGTGTCTCTGCTGCAGTTTTTCAGCTCTTCCTCCTTCAGAACAAATCCACATTTACATTGTAGATATGTTCTGAAATACCTCCAATGGCCAGGCGCCTCTGTCTACCTATTGTCACTATTGAAATTCTAGTGCTCATTGTACCTTCTTTCTTCTCTGATTATACCTTGGGTGCATTCTTAACTAGTTATCTACAAGATCAATTTTGGATTCTAGAGGAAGCAGCACTTTTGACTTCCTCTGAGCTTGCTAGAGTTCTAATACCTAAAATAAAAAATACCCTACAAGGACATCTTTCTTGCATATCACTTCTTGGCAACAGAAAAATTGTTTCTCTATAGTTTTCTCTTTGAATGTTATGTTGGATCAGTTTTTAACTTGAAGACCATTCTCTTTTGAGTAATATTTTTTCAATGTGTCACACCTTGAGATTTATTGCACTAATACATCATCAGAGTGGCAGCTGGCCCTGATGATGTATAGCTTAATACATCATCAAAGCAATTTGTCATTCAAGTTACATATTACAGAGGGGTGTTAGTGCTTGTATTTTTAAAAATATATATTTTTGTGCTTACAATAAATAAAAGCAGGTTTCAGAGAATTTATAAATTTCTTAGATCTGTCCCAAATCCAGATGCCCAATGAAATTAGCATTGGCTTCCATTAAGAGTACTGATCATTCTCTATATAGCTACTAATACCTTTTTTAAACATTTTTTTTAAAGAATAGGAAATTTGTGCCCTTGATAAGGAATCAAAAAGTACATAAGTTTCTACAACAAAGAATTCCTCTTCTCTTTATCTGTCAGTTATCTATATCCCTCTGTAGAGGTGGAAAACTTTCTGTCTTAAAGATAGTTTAAAAGTGTAAATATATCTATATGTGTATCATTTTTCCCTTTAAATGTAACGGAGACTTGTATAATTTTCCCAGTGTAAAGTTAAAGCTTTACATATAGATACATATTTATCTTATTCTTTCAAGTGACCACATACTATTCTATTTTAAAATGTTTGATTCTATTTAAAGAATACTTAAATATTATTTTGGTTCCAGTATTTGCCTATGATGAGCATTGTTATAATAAAGATTCTCACACAAACTTTATAATATGGGCATGCTAGCATCTTTTGTGCGTACTAATATTTGTAATTATTGATGAAATGAATACAATAATAGTTTTTAGTGTTTATACTCCTCTCATAAGGTGCAAATGTTTTTCATTAGTGTGTAATTAAGCATTTTTTTTTCCTTTGGTCTTTTTGAGACAAGGTTTTGCTATTCAGTTCAGCCTGGCCTTGAACTCATTTTGTAGCGCAGACTGCCCTTGAACTTGCAGTGACCCTGCTGCCTCAGTCTCCTGAGTACTGGGATTACAGGAGTCCATGACCATGTCTGGCTTGTAATTAAACATATTTACCTCAGTGTTACTATGAAAAGTCATAATCACAAATAATCCACATGAATTTGAACTGGTTTTTGAAATTTCTATTCCTTTTCCTGTTTCCTTGCTTTTTTTTCATCTAGTGCTATATATTTTTAATTACTATAAATTTTTTTTTTTTTTTTGCGGCCTTGCGCTTGCTGGGCAGGCGCTTAGACTGTTGAGCTAGATCCCTAGCCCTGGTGTTTTTGAGACAGGGTCTCACTATGCCGTTCAGGCTGGTCTTGAGCTCACTTTGTAGCCCAGGCTGGTCTCGAACTCATAACGATCCTCCTGTCTCAGCCTCCCAAGTGCTGGGATTACAGGCATGAGCCACCACGCCCGGCAATTACTATAAATTTCATAATGCTTTCATATCTGGTAAGTTGTTCCTTTCACTGAACATAATTTTATTGCCAGAACTTTTTGATTGAGATTTCTTTCAATAGTTTTTTTCATGTAAATATTAAAACTACCTGGTACGGCTATAAGAAAAAAAAACATTTAATTTCTATCACTTATAAATTTATCAACTTTGCAGAAAAGTAGATAAATTTATAATTATTTTTCTAAGATGTGGCTATATTTTAAGTCTGCTTTTGAATCTCAGAAGCTTTTAGAAATGTTTTAAATGTATATCACACATATTTTTAAAGTTTATTTCTTTGAAATGAATTTCTTATAATTTTCATGGTATGAAAGAAATTATAAGTGAATATGCGGAGTAGTTTAATTATATGCAACAAAGATTAATTCTACTTAGAAGCATTGTATTTTTATTGCATCTTTCATTTTTGTTATAAACAAGTCACCTCTGTCAATCTTTCCTTTACTTTTTGACTTGAAGTTATTCTACACTATTGATTGTGAATTTTTAGATTTTCCCTTTAATATTGGTCCTTTAACACTTACCTATCAACCTAAGTCCACAAACAACAGTTATTTTAAAACTGTGTAAAAGAGTATCTCATTTTTTGATAAAAATTAACAAATTTCATTTTCTCTTTCTTTAACCTCCTTGATGTAGCCAATTCATGAGTGTAATATCACACAGATATTTAACAAGAGGGACAGTTTTTGGTAAATCTCTTAAAGAGATGAAGAATCTTACCAAGCACTGCTACTGGGGAAATTTGCATACATGTCAGGTGTGCATGCATGTGGACATCTGTGCTTCTTTATGTGTATGTGCGCTTATTTGCTACAAAAACTAGAGACAGGAGATGGTGACCCCTCCCTCCATCCAGAGGACCCCAGTGAGCCTGTGAGAGTGCCAGTGGTCCCTTCCTCTATCCCGAAGGCCCAGGTGGGCTGTGACATCCCCAGTTACACAGCCGGGGCCCTGCTGGGGCAAACAGGTGGGGCTATCAGCCTGGAAGGTTCTGAAACAGCAGTAACAGTACTCGAACACTCCTAGCCTGGAAGAATCCAGGGCTCACCAGCTGACCCCACAGGAGGAATTCAGGTGACTGGCCTCATCCCTATACTGCAGAACATGACAACTGAGGGAATTCCAGCTACACAGTAGGACCCTAAATAAGAAGCACATGATGGACAGATGAGGCTAGTGACATTAAGAAGACTGAAATACCAAGCAACAGTGGTAAGTTAGGTGAACCAGCACTGTGCTTTGGGACAAAGACACATGGAACAGAACCAGATGGGTGAGGCAGTCCTCTTATTTTTTTTTTCTTTCTTTTTTTTAAATTAACTTTATTTTATCTTGATTTATTCTTGTTTTTATCTTTCTTTTATTTTTTCTTCCCTTTTTCTCAATTTTTTCTTTTTCTTTATTTATTTCTCTCTCTCTCTTTCTTTCTTGTATAGTCTCCTTTCTTTATTTGTTTTCTTTTCTCTCTTTTCTAAATGACTGGGGAGAATTTCAGTCATATAAAATTAATCTCATCCCCCAAACCCAAAGACCAAGTTCAGATAATCTCTCAACTACCCCTTCATTCTTTCTTTTGTACTCCTTCCTCCAGTTTCCCAAACCTTGTGTGATCATTATTTGTCCTCCAGGCTTGCTATTATTTCTTTCCCAGTTATCTTTGTTTTACACAACACCTTCTTTAAATTTTCCCAACATAAGGTAAAGTCACCCTACCAAGGAGAAACACTTTACATGCAAACTCCTAATTTATGAGCAGTTCTGTCATGTAAGTATAAACTTTGCTCCTATAGCCCAAAATACGAAATCAGTACTTACCAAACTTTGTCAGTTTCTAAACTGCACTTGATGCAATTGTTATTACTAATTGTACTATTTTGTCTAGAATTTAGTATCTTTTTTAATCAGTTGTTCTCACTTCTGTAACAATACAGGGAAGCTCTGGGGTAATAACCTCATCACAGCCCAACACCAAAAGACTAGGAATTGAGCCAAACAGATATCAATATCCCACTATCAATTAATGGGAATGTAGGATTCTGAGACAGACACAATCTAAGAACCTTCCACACACTGAAGACATCCATGAAGAACAGATTTTCCTAGAGAGGCTTTGATACTAGTGATGTAACTACCTACTGCAAAAACTCACAAGTTCAGCACAGAAAAAAAAATATTTTCTGAAATAGAAAATGACAAGATGAAAAAGCAAAATGAAATCTCAGACCTCCAAGCCACCCAGAGTAAGTACAGGAGACATTGATATAGAAGAAATTTAACGATATACAATTGAAATTTCTGAAAAGATAGTGAGTGAAGTATAGAAACAAATCCATAAGGTTATAGAGGAAATCAGATCAAAAATAATCTCTCAGGTCAAAAAAAGAAATAACAAACATAATGAAGAAATTGCTCAGCATAGCTAGAGAAGACACATAAAGAATAGAGGAACATATAAAATGATGGAAACCTTGAATGAACAATATAGGAAAGAAATAGAATGCATGCAACAGATTCAAAGAAATATCTAGAAAATTAAAAATTCCATGGAAAACTGGCAAAACTGCTTGAATGAAGCTGAAGATAGACTTTCAGAGCTTGAAGACAGAATCATGGCTAACAGTCATGAAATTAAAGATCTTTGAAAAATAACAAGGGACCATGAAATAATTCAATAGCTCTAAAACCATGCAAGCAGAAACAATACAAGCTGTTAGGTGTCAATGAACAAGCAGGAGTCAACACAAATGACAAAAAAGGTTTTGTAGAAGTAATAGCAGAAAATTTCCTAAGCAAGTTTACAGAATCTGACATACAGATAAGTGAGGCATATAAAACTCCAAACAATCATAACCAAGATAAATTTATACCCAGACATATAATAATCAAGATTCCAGAAATTCAGCACAAAAACAGAATACTAAAAGCTTTTAGAGAAAACAAACAGATAACCCATAAAGGAAAGCTCATTAGAATGATGGCAAACTCTTCAACAAAAACCTTCTGTCAAGAAGAGCTTGGTGTGAACTATTTCAAGACCTGAAAGAAAACAACTTTCAACCCAGATTGATGTATCCTGCAAAACTATCTTTTAAAATTAATGGAGAAAGAAGATATTTCCATGAAAAAGAAAAACAGAAATTTATGACTACCAAATCAACTGTACAAAGAATACTGAAAGACATTCTAGATAGAGATAAAAATGACCACAATTCCAAGAGTATCAGAAAGAAAACACCAGGCAGAGCAAGTAATCAAACTGAGGTGAAAAGCAGAGAACCAACAACAGGAAAATAACACAATGATAAGCCAATAAATATCAGTTATAATCATCAACATAAATGACTTCAATGCACCAATCAAAAGAAACAGATTGACCAGATGAATCAATAAACAAGGTCCAACAATATACTATACACAAGAAATACATTTAATTCAACAAGAAACTCATAGACTGAAAATTAAAGGATGGAAAACAATACACCATGCAATAGAAACCCAGAAAAAAGTAGAGGTAGCTATTCTGTTTGCAGAAAATGTAAACTTCAAACCAAGAATGGTTAAAAGAGATAAAGAAGATCACTACATACTTATTAGGGGAAAAATTCAAGAAGAAGATATAATAATCATAAATATATATGTACCAAATACAGGAGTACCCCACAGTATAAGATAAATATTAATAGACATGAAAAATCAAATAAGCCATAACACAATTGTAATGGGGGAGCTTAATATCTCACTGTCACACAGAGAGAGATCAAATAGGCAAAAAATCAGAAAAGGAATAACAGAAGTAAATCAAACATGAACAAAAGAACTTTGTAGACTTTTACACAGTGTTCCACCCAATAGCATCAGAATATACATTATTCTCAGCTGCACATAGGATGTTTTCTAAAATAGACTATTATACCAGCCAATAGAACATGCCTAAGTAAATGCAAAGTAATTAAAATTATCCCAGACATACTACCTGATCATAGTGCAATGAAACTGGAAATTTATGGGAAAAGAAATCTCAAAAGCTCCATAAACACATGAAAATTAAAAAACACCCTCCTGACAACCAATTGGTCACAGATTAAATTAAAGAAGAAATTAAAAAACATCTACAATCAAATGAAAATGCCAATACAAAATACCAAAACCTGTGGGACACAATGAAAGTGGTCCTAAGAGAGAAATTTACAGCAATGAATTCTCACAGCAGGAAAACACAACAAGAACAAATAAACAACCTAATGCTGCACCTGAAGCTTCTAGAAAAAGAAGAGCAAGTTAAGCCCAAAGCACATAGAAGGGAGGAAATTATAAGGATCAGTGCAGAAATTAACACAATTGAAGCTAAGAAAATCATACAAATAATTTATGAATTGAAGAATTGGTTTTTTGAAAGGGTAAACAAAACTAATACATTCCTAGTCAACCTTATCAAAAAAAAAAAGGAAAGAAATACTCATATTAATGCAATGAGGAATGAAAAGTGTGAAATCACTACAGATCCTGTGGAAAATCACAAGATCATCAATACCTACTTTGAAAACCTTTACTTGCATAAGATGGAAAATACAGAAGAAATGGACAGATTCCTAGAAACATATGAATTACCAAAGCTGAATCAAGCAGATATAAAAATTCTGAATAGCCAAGTATCTGATAATGATATTAAAAATGTAATTGAAAACTTACCAAAAAAGAAAAGCTTAGGTTCTGATGGGTTAATAGTTGAATTCTACAAGAAATTTAGAGAACATTAAATGCCAACACTTCTCAAACTCTTTAAAAAAATTGAAAAGGTAACACTTATCCCTAACTCATTCCTGGAGACAAGTATTATGAAAACCAGGGAAAGACCCAACCAAAAAGGAGAACTACAGGCTCGTTTCTCTAATGAACATAGATGCAAAAATTCTCTATAAAATTCTAGCAAACAGAATTCAGCAAATCATCAAGAAGATTATACACCATAACCAAGTGGGATTCCTCCCGGTAATGCAGGGATGGTTTAACATATGCAAATCAATAAATGTAATACACCATATCAATAGAGCCAAAGACAAAAACCACATGATCATCTCAATAGATGCAGAAAAAGCTTTTGATAAAGTGCAACACCTGCTCATGATAAAACCTCCACAGAAAATTGGAATAGATGGTATCTACCACAATCTTATAAAAGCCATCTATGACAAAGTAACAGTCATCATCATAATTAATGGACAGAAACTAAAAGCTTTCACTCTAAAATCAGAAACAAGACAAGGATGTCCAGTATCACCACTCCTATTCAATATAGTTCTGAAAACTTTAGCCAGAGCCATTAGACAAGAGAGAGAAATAAGGACAGAAAATGAAGAAGTAAATTTATCATTATTTGCAGATGACTTGATACACTACATAGAATATCCCCAAAACTCCATCAAAAGACTAGTGAATTTATTAACAAAATTCAGCTGTGCAGCTGGATACAAAGGCAACACTCAAAAGTCTATAGCATCCCTGTGTACAAACAACAAACTCACTGAAAGAGAAATTAGAGAAACAACAGCTTTCACAATGGAATCCAAAAAAGTGAAATACTTAGGAATCAATCTAACAAAGGAAGTAAAAGATTTATACATTGAAAATTACAGTATACTGAAAAAGGAGATTGAGGAGGATATCAGAAAATGGAAAGATATCCCTTGGTCATGGATAGGAAGAACCAACACTGTGAAAATGGCCATCCTTCCAAAACAGATTTAATGTAAACCTTATCAAAATACCATTAATGAACCTCACAAAGGTAGAAAAAATGTTTCCAAAATTCATTTGGAAACATAAGAGACCTAGAACAGCAAAGACTAGGCAATAAAGACAAGGCTGGTGGCATCACAATCCCTGACTTGAAAATACATGACAAAGCTACTGTGATAAAATCAGCATGGTACTGGCAAAAAAACAGACCTGAAGATCAGTGGAACAGATTAACAGATGCAGACACAACTACAAACACGCTCAGTCACCTTGTCTTTGACAAAGGAGCCAAACATGTTTGCTGGAAGAAAGCCTTTTTAGTAAATGGTGCTGGAAAAACTGGCTTTCCACATGCTGAAGGCTTAAACTAGACCCTTTCCTATCACCATGCACTAAAATAAAGTCAAAATGGATTAAATATCTAAATATTAAAACAGAAACAGTAACTCTACTAGAAGACAAGGTATGTAGATAGTTTAAAGACATAGGGGTAAGCAGAGAATACATGAACACAACCCAGACTTCACGGGAAGTATTTCAAAGAATTACCACCTGGGATCTCATCTTATTAAACAGTTTTTGCACATCAATGACATCATCAAGAAAGTGAAAAAAAAACCACAAATTGGGAAAAAAATGTAGCCAACTGTTCCTGAGACAAAGGACTTCTATTTGGAACCTACAAAGAATAGAAAAAAATCAGGTTCCCCAAATTCGAAGACCCAATCCAAAAATGAGTATCTGAGATAAATTCACAATTCTCAGATGAAGAAATTCAAATGACAAATAAATACGTGAAAAAATGTTCAACATCACTGGTCATTCATATTAAAATGCGTATTAAAACAACACTGAGATTCCATCTCACCCCAGAAAGAATGGCTATCATCCAGAAATCAGCCAATAACAAATGCTAGTGGGGTTGTGAGGAAAAGGGAAAACTTCTTCACTGTTGTTGAAAGTGTAGACTGGCAAAACCACTGTGGAAATCAACATGGAAATTCCTCAAAAAGTTAGGATTAGGGGTTCCATTCGACCACACTATTACCCTTTTGGGTATTTTCACAGAAGACTTGAATACATCATACAGCAGTAGCACAATTTGTAATAGGTAAATCTTGGAAACAACCCTAATGCCCATCAACCAAGGAATGGATGAAAAAGATGTGATATTTTTATGCAATGGACTACTACTCAGCTATAAAGATGGATAAGCTCAAGACTATTATAGGTCAATGGATGCAACTTGAGACCATACTCATAAGTGAAATAAATCAGAGCCTCATGTGTAAACATCCTATTGTTTCCCTAGTGTAAAAATCTGAAAGAGTAAATAAGATCCAAAATGCATGATAGGTATTGTGAAAGAGAAGGAGAAGAAACTGCTTAAAAGGAGATAACAACTAGGATGGGGGAAAGAAGAAAAGAAAAAAGGAGAAAAATATATATATGATAATTGTACTACTAATCTCTATTAGTTCATTGAAAAAAATGGTTTATGCTTACATTGTTTGATCAATTCTTCATGCCTATATCTTGCAATCTAAGCAAATACTTTGAAGATAACAGTATGCAATATATTAACCTTTGTTCATTTCCTATTATCTTGCTTTGAAATTCTATATGGTCATTTTTATTCTTTAAAAAAACTAAAAAGATGTTAGGAGTAATTTAGTTTGGAGAGGATGATTGAGAAAACATTTCATCTAAAGAATGGCATTCTTGAAAGTCAAAGGTGTTTGAGTGTTTCAGCAGTAAGAGAAAAGAATCTGACAAGAAAGTCCCTAAAGATTGGAAGAGAGGGACAAAGTGAGAATGCAACAGAAATAAAGGTGACTGACCATTTGATGGAAATTTGTAACCTTCATTCTTAAGAAACTTTTATTAAAAATCTGGATAATCAATGGTTTTAGAGTTACATCTATTTGAATGCTTCTTTCTATGAAGTAGAGTGAGATTCACGTTAAAAGTGACACAGCATTACTTTTGAAAATAAATATTTTGAAAAGCAAAATTAATGTTTTAAGATGTTAAGATTTATTCTTTCATGATATAATCAAGGAATCCTCAAAAGTAGAATATGTGAGACCATAATACCCACATTGTCCCCTTTGCCAGTTTTGTAAGGCCACATAATTCTTGGCCAATTTGGAGTACTGTAGAAAACAGTGGCTACTAACTGAGGCTCCGGGGCTCATGTTCCAAGATCAGCTCTTAATACCTTTGGTAAATTACCTAATCCTACTTAATCTCAATCTTCTATAACCTTTACCTAAGTTTCTGGTGTTACTCTTTTTTTTTTTTTTTTGCGGCACCGGGGGGGGGGGGATTGAACTCATGACCTTGCGCTTGCCAGGCAGGCGCTTAGACCGCTGAGCTAGATCCCCGGCCTTCTGGTGTTACTCTTAAGAATTAAATATCTCAGTAATAAATAGGGTTTTGAGATTCAGTTAAATAGTCATTAAATTTTAAAGTTATATTTACACTTTAGAAATCAATAATTAGCCAAGTAGGAAGAAGAAACTGGATCGAAGACCTCAATTTGAATTTAGTTAACAAAATACTAGGAGGCAGTAACACATAGAGAGGGAAAAATGTATTTAATCAGATTTTATGGGCTGAGAAATGAAAGCTTAATATACCTGCCCATAATGTTGATGTTTAATGCAGTAGAGGTTATGGACAAAACATGGACCCAGACAGTATGTCGACTGGTTTTAGAAGGAATGTTGGAACAGGGTTACCATAAGCTACCTTTCTCCTACACTCTGTACTTCAGTAAATTGTGAACATCGTACATTTATCAGGTAGTATAACTTGATTATTTGGTATGAAAAGATAACCATAAAGTAAAGTGGCACAGAAGAGTTCTTTTTTTTTTTTTTTCTGAGACAGGGTCTCATATACCTCAGACTGGCCTTGAACTTGCAACGATCCTCCTACCTCAGCCTCCCGAGTGCTGGAATTACAGGTGTGCACCACCACACCTGGCCTTAGCATTTATTTATGTAATTTTTGACTTAGAAAAACCAAACAATGCCATTAAAAATCATTCTCTGGTACTTCCCTGATTCACTGATCAGACTTTATTCATATCCAGGGATGTCAAAATTTATTTAAAATGAATAATTTTAATTCATCCATAGTTTGAATTTAGACATTGAAATGTTTATAAAAACAGACAATTTAATAATATAATGTATTTCCAATATTAACACAATTAAAAATGAAGCATTGTTTTATTTTGAAGAGAATATAACCAAACAAAATAGAAGCATATTTAATTGTAAGAAAAAGATATAAAATACTAATTTCCTATATTTTTACTGAATCAGAAAAATATTTCTAAATATTAATGCAAATAGAATTAAGTGGCCTTTTTTGAGACAGAATATATTTTATTTTGTTTATTTCATTTACTTCATTCATCTTTTGCTTTTTTCTAGCTGTTACCTAATATTAAAAAGGTGCTTCTCACAGAGGACATAGCTCAGTGACAGAGCACGTGCCTAGCAGGCATGAGACATTGAGTGCAATTCTTAGTACAGAAAAAAGAAATCCAAGATAGAAAGCTGTAAAATATAAACGTCTCTTTTACTATCTGGCAGGGCTTACACACTGAGCTAGCACTCATTTAATTAACTGTGTTTGTCCTTCGGTTCGCCTTTATGCAAGCTTATTCATTACAAATCTCTATGACAAATTGTCTATGAGGAAAGTATGACTTTCCACATTTTTACATAAGAAAAAGTAAAATTAACACCTCAACCAAAGTTAGGAATCTAGTAGGTGACACTGTTACAAATCATATGACACATTCTGTCTCATGAAGGGTGACAACTAACCACCAAATTACTATCTTAGTGTATATTATATTATATTAGATATATCACACAATGTATTTTGAAGTATTATAAGATATTATATTTAATATTATTGGTGATTGTTAATCTTTAAAAGATTTCTAAACAGCTACTTTGAAGAAAACAATATATAATATATTAACCATTGTTAATCTTCCATTACTTCATTTTGAAATTCTGTATCATTGTTTTTCTTTATTCATTTTAAAAGAATAAAAGAAAAAAAAGATTATGAGGTGTTTTAAAAATTAAGAACACTACAATGTATAAAATACCCCAAGTGTTTTTAAAAATATATTACCTGAATTATGTTAAACATTTTCGCTCATTAAAAGAAGAAAGACAAACTTTTCAGTTTGTAAGTTTCAGTTGTAATTCTTTTCTAAAGAAATAGAATGAACAAGGGTATTGTTTTTAATCACAATCTCTATACAGTCTAAATATGTTTGAAATGTCACTGCACACTGCTTACTAACTTGGTAGTATCAAGCGAAGTCAGAATTATTAATGAGAGACCTTTGCCAACAAATGCTAAGGATAGGAGCAGGACTGTTCCCTAAGCACAAATGAATGTATATTGCTACTGTCTCATATAAAATGACAAATGTCCTACCGTGCTAGTAAGAAAGATAAAAATAAGATCCGCAGCAGTAAAAAAAAAACTCACCATTTAATTACATGGAATGATAAAATTCTGAGAAAAGAGAAAAACAGACGAAAAGAATAAGGGCAGTGAATATCGTGAGATTAGGGAGAAACAGAACAATCAGAATTTAAAAGAAAAATATAGACAATAAAAGGAATGGAGAGTAGTCAGCAAAAATATGTTTGTTTGGTTTTTTTTAATTTCTAAAAATCCCAGTTGTCCAGTCTTTTGCTTCTGCCATCTGGGAAAACACCCCTAGCATCATTGTTTGTTTATCTTTCTCCACATCTGTAATACTTAGCATTAGAATTCCAATATAAAGTGCTGACATAAACTTTTCAGTGTATTGTGGGAGGATTTTTGTTAAGATTAGAGACATTAGAATTTTTAAAATTATTAGATAAGTAATATAAAATTTAATATTTTCAAAATGCTCCAGTTTTCTTCAGGAATAAAATCCTCTCTATATCAATGTAAATCCTAAATGAGTATGTCCTCTTCCTCTTGCAGGTAACCATCTGACTCCTGCCTGGACGCCGGCCTCCTTGGAGCCTTATTAGATAGCATTTTTCCTTCCCACACTCTTTCCTGCGGGGTTTAGTGTTGGTATAGTTGTCATATTTGTAATTGCCACTTTCAGACCATTTCTCATTTCTCTTCTGTATAATACCTGAAAAGTGACTCATGTTACAGACAAAGCAGCCACCATCCCTTCTGTGTGCAATCATTTCTGTTTTCTGTCCTCGCTCAAATCCGACTTAGCTGCGTTTGTTTTCAACGGTAATTTTTTTAAAAAATTAGAACTTGGTATGTGTTTGTAATACATGAAGTTTACGTTTATTCTGGAATGCTTTAACCATTATTGATCATCTTTAACCTTTCCCTACCTTCTGTCCTCTCCCCCTTTCCCTGATCCTACTCCTGCCTCCAAAAATTCCTCCATTATTTTACTCTTTAACTTTTTACAATTGGGTTTCTACTATGAAGGAAATCAGATGACTTTTAATTTTCTGTCTGATTTATTGAGCTTAACATTATGGTCTCAAGATCTATCCATTTTCCCAGAAATAAACTCATCCTTCTTTATAGCTGAATAAAATTCCATTGTGTATAATATACATTTTCTTTATCCCCTATGGGATTCACTTCCCACTTTTGATTGCCTTTATGATTTCCTTTCCCCTGACTTCCTAATAGGTCTCTCGTTTTCCTTTGGCCACACTGATTGTTAGAACTGTTAGGTAGATTCCCACCTCTGCAAATTTGGGGTTATTTAAGCCCTGTAACTATAATGCTGTTCATTTAACTATCCTTGTAGTGAATTTCCTCACTTCCTTCAAAGTCTTTACTTAATTTACATCATCTTTAGCGTTCTTAATTATACTCCAATCCCAAATTTGTTTTTTGAGGCCTCCTTTCTTGATTTGTTTTATCAATAACATTTTTCTTGTTGTAGTCTAGTATACAGATTTATCAACTTTGTCTTTTCCACAGGATATTTTCGAAGGCCTGGGTTTCTTTCATTTTTCAATATATCTTCAGTACTTACAAACATATCTGATGTATAGTAGGCATTCAATATATACTTTTGTAGCAGTTGAGAAAATAAGTAAGTGAATAAATGAATTACATTTTTCTGAATTCCTATGGAAGCCTTGAAGTTTTTTTTCTCAAATTGGAAATGGAAGAATCTAAAATAATAAATAGCATACAAGAAAAACAGTGGAATATGGTGGTACATGCCTATAATCTTAAACTACTCAGGAGGCAGTGGCAGGAGAATTTCAAATATAAGGCCAATACGGGAATTTAGTGAGATCTTGCTTTAAAAAAACAAACAAACAATGAAAAGCAGTGGAAATGTTGCTCAGTGGTAGATTGCTTTCCTATGATGGACGAGGCCTTGGGTTCAACCCTCATCATTAGAGGGTAAAGGAAGAAAACTGAGGTTTACCTGGTCAATCTGAACATGGGCATCCAATTCAGAAAATACATGATACATGCATGAAAGGCCTAGTTTGCATATCAGTGATGGCTGTCTTTGGGAGGGAAAAAGCTTTTTGAAGAGTTTCCTCTTAAGAGAGACTACTTCACGTGCCATTGAGATGTCAATGACAGAGAGAAAATGCTACTTTATTTGGAGAAAGTTTACTAAAATCATTCTGCTTAAGATTTGACT
>RJWT010015712.1:0-20270 GCA_004365215.1 Cuniculus paca | reverse complement strand
TCCCTCCTCCAGAGTAAACATAGAAACAAGATAGTACCTGTTAGTCTTATCACTTAAAAAAATATTTGAGGTCATCGAAAAACTAGTACCCTCTGCTAAGGTAAAAAACAAATGAAGTTATTTGAGGACTTAGAATTAGTTCAACTCAAATGGAAAGTGCATGTACATATATGGTGTGGGATACTCTGTGGCTGTCCATCACAAGAGAGTCGAACAGGTCACAGAACAAACTCAGTACTCTCCACACTCAGAGCTCATGCCCATTGTCACTCCACCTGAAGCCGAATCAGGTAATGAAGTCCTAACTACCCACACCAGCACTTCATGGGCCGAGGAGATTGTGACACCAGACTTCATCAATTGTGGACAAGGGAAGACCGAATACACTAAAATAAAGATGTCTCAACTACAGTTTCGGTGCAAAAGAACCAAAGTGGTTGTAGTAAATAAATTTCAGTGTAATATACACCAAAAATCCTTTGTGCCATAATATCCTGAGATACATTATTCTATCTAAAAGATCTAAGCTCTCTTTGTATTGTCACCTATTGTTTCTTCAGGGTGGGCTGGAGAAGTCACATGCCTGCCTCTTCAAGTAATAAGTTTTACATATACAGTGATTTGGGTACAATTCTGAGTCACAGCAAAGCCTATATCCTATCTCACTAAAGTTGAACATTTATATTTTTGTGAGCTTGGTACTAAGAGTTCAAATTTAACCCATTTTTCTATTGAATAACATCATAACGCTTCTGAGAGTAAACCGTAAATAGATTAAAGTCTTTTATATGAACCAATGTTTTTACTTTTTTATTTCTAGGGAGAAAATTAGTTGAACTGATAATGAAGAAAAAAGTCCCCTAAATTTGATGGTTATAAGGCATTTTTAACTTATTTTTAGAATTTAGTCTTACACAATTTACATATATTTTAAAATATTTTCAAGAACCCACAGGAGTATAAATCACCATGACAGACAATGCTAGTGACAATTTTTTTTTTTTTCTGCAGCACCAGGGATCGAACTCAGTCTCCGCTTGCCAGACAGGCGCTTAGTGACAAGAGTCTTACAGTTGAAACAGATTGCTATGGAGAAAAAAAACCAGGCACATGCCACCTAATGATAAGCAAACAGCCCACCTCGAGAATGCTTTGTATATCCCTGAGATTCCTGTCCCCTCTCTTATAGAAGAATCACAATAAGCAATACTGCTATGGTATAAATAATAAAGAGGACTTAAAAAGTTAGTAAAAAGTAGGCACTGCCTTAAATGAGATTACATTTTTAAGAGGGAAAAATCCTTTGCAAAGGCACTTAATGAAAAATTGTTTACTTACATGTAAAGAAGGAGAATCAAAGTAATGTTTTTATTCTCAGTCAATAATCTGAAAACTAAAAATTTTCAAATGACAAAAATGTGGGAGGGGGGAATAAGGATAAAAATAAACAGCCCTAAACAAGAAGTACAAAATAAGATGAAACACAATGGCCTAATAAGAAATTCCAGTAGTTAAAGTCACTCTAAAAAGATAGAAAATAAAATCTTGGTTTAAAAACATGATGGATCCATGTGTTTTTTGTAACATAAAGTGATAGGATAAATTAAAACCTAATTGCAAGGGAGAACCGAGGCTGATACAAATTAACAAAATAGCAATGGCAACATTCATTTCAATCTAACCTAGTCCAAGAGAAAAATAGAAAAGCACAGTAAGATGGGCAAGTTAGACAGATTAGAATTTGATTCACATGAAAAAGAAAGTGACATGAATTGTATGCACTAAATAGCAAAACATGTAAATCAAAACTCTCAGAAATAAATAAAACGTGTAATTGTCCTTGGAGACAGACTACAAATTAACAGAGTTCTTTTATGAAAAATACGTATTTCTCATATTGGCTGAAGAATTGGTAGACGTATAAATGCAAAAACGTTCGTGAAAGAAATAGAAATATAATAAAAGATCTGATAATCCTAACAGAACTCAAACAAGATGCATTGAAGGCATAAGTAATTTGCAATTTGTATGAACTCTTTGGGCATTAAAACAAGACAAAGTTAACCAACTTATCTTACTAGAAATGTGACCCTAAATCAAAACCCAATCACAAGGAAAACAGATTCTGAGGCTTTTGCAGCTGAAACAAGAAATGCTTCTGGGCGGCCTGTATTTATTAGGTCTTCAAAAAAAGGAGATGGGATACTGAGGAAAGGGCGGGATCTGAGCATGACCTTGGGAGTGGTTCAAGGACTTTTCCAAGTAACAAATTATGTTAATTTAGGAGAAGTAGCTTAGGAGAAAATCTCCAGGGCCCATTTCACTACAGGAGGGAAATGCCTGCAGCAACAGTCTTTATTTAGTTAATTGGGGTTGGAGCCAGGTGTCCTCAGCTGCGGTCTTACCTTGCCCTTTGAAGCGTCTCTTTGTTCTCAGGTCAGTCACACCCCGGCCATGCCACAGCCCTGCACGTGTGTTCAATTTCCAGCTTCAAAGGCTCCCAACAAACATACAAGGTTACATGTAAAAATCTTCAACATTTATTATATAGAAAGTATATTACAGGAATAATACAGCAATAAATTGAAAAGCACATCATGAGAAAGAAAGTTTAATTGGAATTATGAAATACACTACACCTTATAATATCCTAGCATAAGCTAGGGTAAAGACACCAGTCAATAATGAAGATACATCTTTAGAATTCATGTGAGAGGGCCGACCTGCACAGGAGAACCAACCATCCCCCCAACCCCACCCCCGCCAAGTGAGAGAGCAGAGCCAAAGCGGTGCCACACAGGAGCAGCCCCCGGCTGAAGGAGGGACCCTGCCCCAGTGGGGAGCACAGCGCAGGGCAGTAGAGGCCAATACTAACCAACCAACCTGATCTTGGATGAGGACAATACCCAGGGAAGGAAAGGAGTAACCACACTCCATGACAGCTGACATTAAGTCCAACAGCCCACTCGAACCCCTACCTCGCAGCCTGTATCCAGCAGAGCACAGAGGGCTGATCATTTCTCCATCTCAGAGCAAGGATGCACCTTGGCTTGCACTGCATTCTGGGAAAAAGAACAGAAGGGCCTCTAGCACAAGGAGGGCACCCCAAAGACCTATGGGCCCTAAAGCCAGGAATAGAAAAATATTATGAGCTGGATGCCAAGACTGTGAATTGTGGAAAGAAACCACTCATCCAATAAAAGAAATTTTTCCTTTGACTCAGTCCTGTTTTGATTTTTCTTTTCTTTGTTGACCTTTTTCAGGGTTTGGAGTTTTCTCCCATGATTTTTACCTTTTCTCTTTTGCTCTTCCAACTTTTTAAATTTTTTTTTAAATCTCCTGTTTTTCCTATTTATCTTTTATCTTTTTCTTCATTCTTTCCAGCAACTGTTCTCTATCATTAATTTCCTTTTATTCTTCATCAGGACCCCCATCTTATTTTCTTTCCCCCTAATCACATTCCTTTGAATAAATGTTGAAATTTTAGTCTCAGAACTAGAAGACAGGGCTGTTTTCAGGGACTAATTAGAGATACCTTAAAAACCAAAGAACATGAAAAATGTACCAAACTCTTAGATGCACGCAATTAACTTAATTGGAATTAGTGAAAAATCAGAAGTAGCACAAATGTCACAGAAAACTTGTTTACAGAAATAACAGCCAAAAATTTTCCAAATAAGGTAAAAGAATTCAATATACAGATAATCAAGAGATATAGAATCCCAAATATAATCAGAAAAGAACCTCTCCATCACTCATCATAGTCGCAGAAGTCCAACCCAAGAAGATAATCTTAAAAGTGGTTATATAAAAGCAACAAACCGCTTACAAAGTAAGACCCACTAGAATTATAGCAGACTTCCCAACACAAATCATAAAGGCCAGGAGAATGTGTAATGAAATGTTTCAAGCCTAAAAGAAAACAATTTCCAACCCAGGATGACATATCCTACAAAACCATCTTTCAAAACTGATGGAGAAATAGGGTACTTTCAGGATAAAGAACATGACCACCAACCAGGACTCCAAAAAGTTCTCAGGAGACAATGAAGAAAGAGACAATGAAGCCCACAGTGACAAAAGCACTAATAGAATAGACACACCAGGTAGAGTGAGGATTTAAGTAGAAGGGAAAGAAACAGAATCATCAATAGTAAAATAAGGCAGTAACAGGAATAAGTCAACACCCACCGGTAATAGCTCTCAGCATGAATGCTCTCAATTCCCCAATCAAAAGACACAAACTGGCAGAATGTATCAAGAAACAAAATCCAATGGTATACAAGAGATACATTTTATGTAAAAAGGAACTTGTAGACTAAAAATCAAAAGATGAAATACAATACACCATGCAACAGGAACCATAAAAAGCAGGTGTAGCTATCTTATATTCAAACAAAGTGGACCCTCAAGCCGAAACTAATCAAAAAAGACAGAGAAGGTCACCACATGCTGGTTAAGAGAATAATTCAAGAGAAAGCAGTATAAATTATTAATGCATTGAACAATGGTACACCCAATTTCATGAAGCAAGCACTACCCGACATAAAAGATCACACAAAACTGAGTTATTTTTGGAAAGTGGATGTAACTTGAAGCCATAATGTTATGTGAGATAAATCAGACACATATCTTAAATAGTAAAAAGTTTCTCCTATGTGAGAAATTCAGAGTAAAAGTAAAGAGAAAAATATAAAACAGAAAAGGAAGTAGGGAGATAGTTTCTTCTCAAAGTAAAAGGGAGTCAAGAGATTGGGTGGGGGATAGGGATACAAAAAGGAATTGGGATGTGTTGGTGCATTTACCAACTCCTCACGAAGAATGTAAGCATTACGTACTATACACATGTACTAATAAACTAAATTTTAAACATTCAATACTCATTCATGAAAAAAGTCACAGAAAACTAATAACAGAAACTCATTTGCTAGAGTGTACGCAATAGACACAGTACTAAGAAATAGGGAATTACCAAGTGCACTTTCATTAACAGGAGAACAAAGACACCCAGCCCCATTATCAGATGCAGGACGGTGGCAGATTCCTGACAGGGCAACTGCACACTTACTGTACATTCTCACTGCGACTCCATCCTTAGCAGATTCAGACCCAAGCATTACACACACCCAAATGCAATTTAGAACAAGTTGTGTGTGTGTGCATGTGTGTGCGCGTGTCACTTTGAAGTATGCCAGTCCGTTTCATAAAGACAGAAGAAGCAAGTCATAAAGGAAAAGAAAAACATTTGCCTTTCACAAAATTAGAAACTTTCTGATATAAAGTATGAGATAAAAAGGACAGGAGAAAAATATTTTCAATAATTTATGACAGAAAAGGTATACTGTATTCCGAATATATAAAAATATAGGTAGAGTAGATATTCGTATGTATATATAAAATAGAAAAACCTATCTTCATTCATTCTCTTCATAAATACATTTATATATACAAACATATGTGTTCCTATAAGTAAAAGCAAAAATCTGGCAGGAAAACAGCAAAGGCTTTCTACAAACAACTCACAAAAGAGGTAATAAACTCATGGAGGATACCAGTGTTTCTGACAATCAAAGAAATGCACAGTAACACAGCAAAAAGAGTTTGGAAAAATTTGATATAACCTATTAAAACTCACAAAGGATATATTTGCCCTGGGAAATTCTCAAAATTCTTTAAGCCTGAGGAAATAAATAATAGTGTTTTTCTCTCTTCGGACAGAGAAAGCTCACAAACTCTGTTAGCAAGTGAAACAGTCTGTATCTACAGCTCCCAGAAGATCTGTTTCTCTGCACCAACAAATGTTCCAACCAGGACTCTCATTGCAAGAGGAAAGAAAAACCATCAGGATACCTCTCCAAACTGGGCACTTGGCATAGATGGCGAAGTGGAACCTCAGACACTAAGACAATTGGGTCAAGTTAAATTCTACGAATTTTTTTCATATCCAAACAATATTAAGTAACAAGTCAGTATTTCCCACAATCTAGCCAGGCTGTCAAGTACTCTCAATACCCTGTACTAGATGAGGATATGCTTTCAGTTAGTGCATGCAACGACCCTGCATGTTGAGACAGTGAATCTCAGAGTCGTGTTTCCTGGGCTTACTCTCTTAACAAGTTTTTATAAAGTGCAGTAACAAATCCAGTCAATGCGAATTTTAAGAGAGGGATTACTGAGGCAAACTATTACCAAACCACAGGGAAGAATATAGAGAATGAATATACACTTTAAACTGCAGAGAATGAATATACACTTTAAACTGAAAAGAGAGAAAAATCAAATATAGTTTCTCTTTCTGGTAAATACCCCCACAACCTGTCCATTAGTGTTCACCTTGAATTTTCTTTTAATTAGATTTTTATTAAAACATTTGGAGTACATAATGACTACATTTATTGTAGCGAGTTGGTATATGTACATAACACACATTAAGTCCTTTACCTCCTCTTCTCCCTCTTCCTCTTCCCTCCATCTGTGGATACTCTTCCTATTTGAAGATAGCTATCTCTCTGTTTCTTGTTGTCTATCTTTATTTTGCTCTTTAAATTGTTTATAATTTATCATTCTCATAGAGGAGAAATCATGGGCTATTTAAGCTTGTTGATTTTGCAATGGATGCATTCTTATTAATATTACAGAAAAAAATCTAAACGCTCAGAAACAGGGAAATCATTGAATAAATTGTTACAAACATACCAATTATTAACTTTAAAGTATGTGGAATTTTTAATGGTATTTTATTAGAAAGATCCTTAAGACCTATTGGTGATGAGTATAAACTGCAAAATATCATTAAGATCCATAGGGAAACAAGAAGGCCCACTAACAGGTGTCGGAAGCATCAGATAATGCACTTAAACCAGAGAGAAATTAAAATGAAAACAACACAGATTCCACCTCATGCCAGAAAGAATGGCTATTATTAAGAAAATAGCTAATAACAAATGCTGGAGGGGCTGCGGGGGAAAAAGGAACCCTTCTATACTATTGGTGGGATTTGTAGACTGGTGCAGCCACATAGAAATCAGTGTGGAGGTTCCTAAAAAATCTATGAGTAGAGATCCCATTTGATCCAGATGTTCCCCTTCTGGATATGTTCCCGAAAGAATTAAAAGCATCATACCATAATGCTATATGTACAACCAAGTTTATAGCAGCACGGTTTTGTAATAACCAAACCTTGGAAGCAACTCAAATGCCCATCAACCAATGAATGGATAAAAAAAGTTGTTATTGTTTTATATAATAGAGCATTACTTAGCCATAAAGTAGGACAAAACGGGGGTAAGGATATAGCTCAGTGGCAGAGCAACTGCCTGGCAAGTGTGAGGTCCTGAGTTTGATTCCTGGTGTGGTGAGGAGGAGGAGGAGGAGGAGGAGACGGAGAAGGAGAAGAGGAAGAAGAAGAGGAGGAAGAAGAGGAGGAGGAAGTGGAAGAGGAAGAAAAAGGACAAAGATTGAGACATTTATAGCTAAATGAGTAGACTTTGAGGCCATAATCGTCAGTGAAATAAATCAGACCCACATGTAAATATTGCATTTTCTCTTGGTGTGAGAAACCAAAATTGTAAATGAGAACCAAAGTGTACAACATATCTGTGAAATAGAAAAAAACTTCTCAAAAGGAAAAGGGAACTACGGAGAGAGGAGAGGGAAAGGAAGGAAGGGAAAGAAAAATTGGAAGAGAAGGATAAAATGAAAACGGCTTTGTGAACAGGGAGGGGAAAGGAGTTTGAAAGGAGGGGATGGGAATGGGGAGAAAAAGAGGAATCAAGATAAATCATGTTCAAATACAACGAATTCCATATAGTGAATGTGATCACGATGGTTATCTACATTGTACCGATAAACTTAATAAAATAAATAAAAGTATATATAGATAAAAATAGAATAAAAAGTAAAACTAATATATCTCTTTCAAATTATGTTTTTTGTTTTGTTTTGTTTTTTGCAGCACCGGGGATTGAACTCACGACCTTGCGCTTGCCAGGCAGGCGCTTAGACCGCTGAGCTAGATCCCCAGCCCTGTTTTTGAGACAGGGTCTCACTATGCCGTTCAGGCTGGCCTTGAGCTCACTTTGTAGCCCAGGCTGATCTCGAACTCACAACGATCCACCTGTCTCAGCCTCCTGAGTGCTGGGATTACAGGCGTGAGCCACCACGCCTGGCTTTCAAATTATGTTATTGAATACTTGAGAAACTCCATAGAAATAATCATAACATTAATTCAAATAATATAAAAATTCAGCAAGATGTAAAATACAGTAAAATCTTGGTTCATGAGAATAATTCATTCCACTTGCAATCCAGAGCGAGAGAATTAGTTGTGATCATGTGATGTTCAGTGTGACATACTACTTGCACTGGAAGACACTGCTTGTTGATCAACTTAAATTTTTTTTTTTTTTTTTTTTTTTTTGCAGCACCAGGGATCGAACTCATGGCTTTGCACTTGCCAGGCAGGTGTTTCGCCACTGAGCTAAGTCTCCGGCCCTGATTAAGTTAAAATTTCTTAGAAATATTTTCTTGTTTTGCAAAATGCTCACAGACCAAATTACATGCAACCCAAGGTTTGACTGTATATGGAAATAAATAGTTTTATAATAATGTCGAAAAACACCTGAGTTACAATTATAAAAATACTTGGAAACATATATAATAAATGAGCAAAACCAATATGAGAAAAACTTTAGAAATATCTGTGAAAAACGGGTCTGAGGATTTAGCCCAGTGGTTCAAGCACTTGCCTGGTAAGTGCAAGGTCATGAGTTTGATCCCCGGTATCAAAAACAAAGAAACAAAAAAACATAAAATAGACTTCAACAAATTGGAAAACATCTCTTTTACTTGGGTTAGATAACATCAGAAAGATATCAGTTGTCCTAAATTTATTCAGGCAATCCCAATTTTAAGGTGTTTTAAAATAAAGTTAAGCAAGTTAAAACTGAAGTTCATAGAGAAAGAATAACAATAAAACATTTGTCTTTTCGATGGCTGATAGTCTTTTTTCCAGAAAAAATATAGTACAAAACCTCTACAGTTAAAACACTGTGGCTCTAACACAGTAATATACAGAAGGACTAATGAAACAGAATAAAAAGTTCAAAAACAAAGCCAAGTACATCTAGAAATTTATAATGTGATAGTGTGGCATTTCACATAATTGGAGCAAGGGTATATTTTTTAATAAATGAGCTGGAACAATTGGATAGCAATTTTAAAAGAGATAAAACTAGGCTCATACTTTACACCATATGCAAGATTAAATTCCCCATGATTCCGAGAGCTAATGTAAAAACTGAAATTGCACAAGTAACAGACGACAACAGTGAGTTTCTCTTAACAACCTGTGTATAGAGAAAGGCTGTAGAGAATACATAGGCAATAAGAGTTTGATAAGTTAAAGGAACTTCTGAAATAGCAACAGAAGTCAGGATAAACAAAGTCAAAAGTGGCTGACACACTGGAAAATGTGTTTCCATACTTTAGATAAAAAACTAACATCTCTGATATTTAAAGAATACTTAAAATTGAAAAGGAAAAGTTCTAAAACCCTAACAGAAAATAGGCAAATGGCAAATGAGAGGTAATTACAAAATACAGATAAAACAGTTCTTGAACACACAAAGAGGTTAATTTCATTCAGAGTGTGGGAAATACAAATCAACAACTACACTGGCATCCCATTTGTCTTGTACTAGATAGGCAAAAATTGAAAGCTTGATATATTCTGCTATGGTATAAGTGACAGGAATTCAACACATTTGGGAGTAAGCTTTTAACACATGAGCCCTTGGCAGACGAACCATGTCAAATTCATACCACAGAATAAATAACACTTGTCTGAGTATATTTTTAATAATACTTTTCACCTTTAAAAATCATGTTAACATTTCCTATCATCAAAGTATTGTGTCACTAAGAATATGGGGAAATCTCTAAGAAAGAATACCAACAAAATTCAATAAATCTAATTGCATTTCAAAGAAAAAAATGAAACCACATCAAAGTCTGGGGCTGTGTGGGGAGAACAACTTTAGTAACTTTATTTTGAACTAATCATAGATTCAATGAAAAGTTGCAAAAAAAAATATTACTGGTTCCTTAGATTCCCTACTTACTCTAGCTTTTACATAGGTACAGTATAATTAGCAAGAATAGAAAGCTAACATAACACAGTATGGACTGATTTATAGACTTCTCTTTAACTAACCAGAGTATAAAGAAATCCATTTTAGACTCTGGTTTTTTCCAGTAATGTGGGTTAGCAATTCTGAAATGGCTTTTTGTGCACTATAGGGGTGAGTAAAGGCATAAATATCCCCATGACAGAGCAAACACGTTTCCCTCAGTTGGAGACAGGACTCAGATACACGGAATGAGCATAGACTCTGGAGAATCGCGTTGTGTTAGGTTGAAAGTGAAATTAGCAATGTAAACTTAGAGATAGAAAACTATGTTCATATGAACATATACGTGTGTGTTTTCTTCCTAATTCTGTTGGCTGAAAAGCCCTGAAAGCAATACAATCTCAAAGTCAGGGTGCAGATCTTGAATCTTTTAGGCCTTTCAATTTGGAAAAATGGCTGAGTCAGGAATCCGACAGGGAAGTTGAATACAAACCCAGAACATTTTCTCGTGCTATAAAATAAAAAAATTTTCAAAAATTGTGAGGACATACCAAAGGATACGAAAGCCAGCTAGGGGAGCTTTCACTAGCAAATATAGGACAATTATAAGCATTAAATACATAGAATTAATAATCTCCTGAATAAAATAAGCATCCAAACATCCATGCCTAAAAAATAAGTTATGAAAATCTCTTCTCACAGTGGGTAAAATTTTGTGAGAAATACAGTGCATATTTGTATCTTCTTGCAGGAGCTTATGATAAATTTTTCACTACTTACAAAGAGTTATTGATAAGTTCCTTTTTTAAAAAAAAGGGGGGGGGTGGAAATCTAATGAACCCAACCTTAACTAAGGAAACAAAGAGATATCAATGATGGCGCAGACCAATACCATATGCCTTGCAATATTATGCAGTAAGAACAGATCATTTAAGTGACATTCCTGCCAAAAAAACATAAACCAAATCTAATAATGAGAAAATATCAATCTAATTAACAGATCAAAAAAGTTGATTTTTCAAAGAAGTCTAGTATATATTCTTCAAAAATGTAAATGTTAGAAAATGTAAAAATATACCAAGGAAGTAGTCTGTATTGCAGGAGACTAAATAGACATGACAACCAAGTCTAATTTATCTTTCTGAATTAGACTCTGGACCAGGAGAAAAACAATTACAAAGGGCACTACAGGAATGACAGGCAAAATTTGAATATAACTGTGGTAACACTTTTGTATCAATCTTAAATAATCTTTCAAAATAACTATAACACAGTTAGCAAAATAAAAAAGGCTGTTACACCAATGGTCAGTTGAACTTCTACATGATGGCGGCTGAAAATACTGCTCCCCATCTTATGCATGCAAAAACAAGAATCACCAGTGCTAGCTTCATTTAGCTATACTCATTCTTCCATTCTGGAAACTTATACCAATTAAAATGAAGTTTTTAATCGTCCCTTGAAAGACTTGTAGATGAAGAATTACATGGAAACACAAAGAGGTTAGACATTCATAGCTACTGTAGAATGGGCCTTGTGATCTGCTGTCTTCACAGGCCAAGACTCCAAGAGAAGACAGTAATATCACCAGAGGATGGGGAGATAGGATAGATTTATGTTCAAATCCCCAGGACAAACTCAGGGAGACAGTGAGTCCCCAGACTTTCTCACATCTGTCATAGTATAGAAACAGATAAAATGTTTGCACGTTATGTGGAAGCATATAGTTTGACACAATCTCACAGTATTCTTCACACCATACTTTGGCAATGGAGTAGCACAATGATCTATGTGCCAGACCCAAGCAAAACTTTCCAAAGCCAAATTCATGAAAGGAGCAGTACAGTGTTTCCCATATGACAGATACATTGACATGGGCCTGAAGTTTGAAGGCTTGAGGTCTAGAGTTTAATATGAGAGAGGATGCGGTGTACGCTCTGTAGCACATTTAAGGAAAAGACAAAATGAGGCCATCTCAGCAGGTTCTGGTCTGGATAACCAGTCCAAGAAACAAATAAATATACCTCATACCATCACTATACATAAGGCCTTGAAAATTAAAATATGACTGTGGTCAAATCCTGAGTGCTATGGTTTGAGTATGATTTGTCCTCTCCAAAACTCATGTTGAAATTTAATTGCCAATGTAATAGTGTTGCCAGGTGGTGGGGCCCATGAGAGGAGGCTAAGTCACTAAAAGGGAGTAATTAATGCCTTAGGACAAGGGTTTTCATAAAGCAAGGAAGCCCCCCATGTTTTGTCTCTTCTGTAAAAGTCCACTTTTATCTCATGCTACAAGCAATACGAAGTCTTCATCAGAAATGGCTGTCCAATCAGAGACCCCCCAGCCTCCAAAACAGCAAGCAATAAGAAACCTCTTTTCTTTATAAATGACCCGGTCCCAGGTATTGTTATCATAACAGAAAATGAATTAAGACACTGAGGAACTTCAAATTGACTAAAATTCTGATTCTGCAGACTGAAATTCCTATGCATCACATAAGTTTCCCTATATCAGCAGAAGCAAAACCCTAAAAATGAAATCTGTGAAATAATTTCATGGCTCCATATTTGTATTTGAGTTTGTAATTATGTTCTTATCCAAAAATGTCCAAAAGATATCTTAACATACTATGTAAAAGAAAATTTACAATAGTTAAAGCAGAGGAGTAGAACTGACCTGCTACATTGCCAGCAAAAGTATAAATATACCAAATATAATTTTACAATCAGATATACATACTCAGGTTCAATGCAGTTATTTTTTTGCAAATCTTATCTTTCCTAAGTATTATTTTGTTAGTACTGCATTAGTAAATTAGTGAAGAAGTTTGTTTGATCTCATTCCAGTAATTATTGGATTATATATAGATTCCTATTTCAATGTCACTATAATTAGAAACTTACCTTCAATGATCAAAATAATTTTGCAGTTCGGATATAGCTCAGCAGCACAGCACCTACCTGGCAAACACGAGGTCATGAGTTCGATTTCCAGTACCAACTAATTAAACTAAATACATGAACTTGATATTTACAAAATAGTTCTTACAAAATAGTTATTTGTAACATTAAAATTGGTATTTAAAATTTTCTTCTTGGCAAAGTGTATTATAGTGTGAGTTGATTCTTTTGAATTAGCCAACTAAGTGAAATTTTAATACTGTTTTATGTAACAATTTTAAGTCTGACTGTAACTGAATTATTATCTCTGTATTGGTTTGTCTAAGTGAAAACAAGAATAAATAAATGTTTGTCCAAAACCTTTAGTATTAAACATAACACTGGTGACATAATTTTATTATCATTTGTTATGTTTATTTATTTATTTATTGTCTTTTTGAGACAGGGTCTCACTATGCAGTTCAGGCTGGCCTTGGGCTCACTTTGTAGCCCAGGCTGGTCTCAAACTAGCAACGATCCTCCTGCCTCAGCCTCCCAAGCGCTGGGATTTATAGGAGTGCACTACCACGCCCAGATGTTATGTTTTGTTAATGATTATAATTTGGGTTTTCTTGGCTTTATAGTTTTAATTGTATTTAATTTATAAATTTGCTATAGCTTTATATTTACAAAAGAACCATAAGCTGGGCAGGATGGCTCATGCCTGTAATCCCAGCACTCAGGAGGCTGAGACAGGAGGATTGTTGTGAGTTCGAGACCAGCCTGGGCTACAAAGTGAGCTCAAGGCCAGCCTGAATGGCATAGTGAGACTCTGTCTCAAAAAGACAAGGGCTGGGAATCTAGCTCAGTGGCCTAAGCACCTGCCTGGCAAGTGTGAGGTCATGAGTTCTATCCCTGGTGCCACAAAAAAAAAAAAAAAAAAAAAAAAGAACCATAAGCACACAGAATTTATTTCTAGCTTGTGTTTGTACATATTTAAATAACATTAAAATGATTTGGTTTTTGTAGGGGTTCAGACAGGGTCTTGCTATGCACCACTATGCCCGGCTACATAACATTAAAATGAGATTAATTACTTATGATAATTTAAAATTTTAGTCATTACTCAAACTTTAAAAATACTTCAGAAGACCATTAGCATAACACAAATCTTTTCCTAATGCACTTGGCTTGTATCACAAAGAAGGATAGCTATTGCAACTTGAAAAATACTTTCATTATTTAAAGCAAACGTTATCAGTTTTATTGATAAGTATTCATATTTATGGCAAATATCTTTTTAGCTATGTTACATAAAAGTATATCAATCCCAAAACTAAGTCTAAAAGAAAGGCATTTTAGTCTTTCTTTTATAGATCAGAAAAGACACTGAGGAAGATTAAGTGACATTAGAGGTACCACACAGATCAGCGAGCCAGTTAGGATCAAATCCAGCTCATTCTAAAGTCCATTCATTTGACACCCATGCTACGTTTTAATACATTTTTTGCTCATTCTTGCTGCTTCTACTCATGGTTCAACCAACCAGACCAACAAGAGCCTAGCCATGTCTCCTTGGTTGTGTATGCATATATTTTCAGTGAAATAGTTCCTGTTACCCCCACCTTCCTTTTCTCACTGCCTCAACCTGTTTATTGCAGGTCTTGACATCTTTCCTGGACTGCTGAAAACTTCCATTATTCATATTCTAATATACTCCCATCCCAAAACAGTCTGTTGACGTGCTGGCCTCCTCAGAATGGGTGTGATGCAGGATACACTGTGGAAATCTATCTGTGCGATCAACCATATATTATTTACATGGCTCAAAATGTTCCTGTGCCTTACCAGTTTGCGTGTTTATGTGTTAAACCTATAGTTTCCTAGTTTCAGATTATCTTCCATTGGATGTCAGGTCTTGAGTCATTTCCTTTCAGAGCTCCTCTCCTAGCTGCCAGTCTTTTGGAAGTATTCATATACGCATGAGCCTCTTTCTAGCTGTTGTTGCCTCAATCCCACAATGATATTGCTTTCTTCATCAACCGGACCAAGGATAATTGATCCCGTCTGCAATTCTTGCTGGTTGTTTGGTAATGGCTTCTTCTAGAGCATTAACAGAAACTAGTTCCTTTGCAGTAAATAGGAAATATAAACCTCTAAACTGAGCGTGGGGGGCGCACACCCATAATTCCAGCACTCAGAGGTTGAATCAAGGGATCACAATTTGCAGTCCAGCCTGGGCAACTGATTGACTTAGTGAGACCTTGTTTTAATAATTTTTAAAAAATAGGATTAGGATGGAGCTGAATGTGAAACCCTTGGGTTTAATCCCCAGTACCATAAGAAAAAAAAAAAAAAGTAAACCATACCATACACACATACATACCTCTACTTCTCTATTATCCTCTTATAGAGATGTCAATAAGCTTTCTTGGGTTGTAATCTATAACCAGAGGCTCTGTACTTCCTATAATTTATTTTCTCAATGACCTCTCTCATTCCTTTGGCAGGCATATTAGTCTGTGTCACCCCTAAGAATACTTGCTACCCAAATTCCTTTTCCTGGAATTTCTTAAATCCCAAGCCAATCAGAAGATTCTGGATTATGAATATTCACTAATGATGTATTGAAATCTCAAATCCAGTCCAGAAAGGAGTGTCCTTGTGTTATTTAAGACCTTCCATGATTTTCGTCCCAAATACTTACCTTTCAGTCCTTTGCTTTTATTCAATGTATTCTTTGGAATTCCCTTCATCTCCCCTAATCTGTCTCAAAATCTTGCTTCGCCTTGGGGCTCAGTCCAAATGTCACCTCCTTGGTAGCCTTTCCTACTTAACCCCAGCTGAAAATAATGGCTCCTTCCCTAAGGCACACAGATTGCTTCCACAGTACTTTAAGGACTTAATACATCCCGCTTTCTTCAGCTGTGAACACAAGACCTTTCACCCACAACAGAAAAGAGGGCCTCGTCCGGCCATCTTTGAGTTATACATGTTATGTGCCCATAAATATTTGTTAACTAATCAAAAATTTGCTGGCATTGAAGTCAGTATCCTAGCAAGGATTCTCCATTCTGATTTAAAAAAAAAATACTCATTCTCTTATATCAGCTTCGATTTGAGTTCTTATGTTCTCTGGGTGAGCAGTCACTTGATCTTCACTCTGAGAGCTTGATGTGGAGCTCCTGTCGCTTGGAGCCTACCCACCAGCTGAGTTCAGCCCAACCACACCGGCCAAAATCCAGAGGTATTTGCTTTCAAACACTTAACATTTGCTTTGTGTTACCCTTTTATTAGGAAGATTAAAATTGAAAGGGAAGCAAGAGAGGCAGAGCTTTCTTCCTTTCTTTCTGCAAGAACAGCTTGTTTCCATGACATTTATACAGTGAGCTTTTTCTAAATGACAAGCAGATTGTTAGAAGATGTTATTTTCTGTCTCTTTGCTTTGGATCTTCACTTAGTGGGTGTAATGTAAGAGAGACAGCCTCACTAGGAGGGTGACTGTCAGGTATATAGCTCTTGGAGGGGGTTGGGAGGAGTGTTTATTGAATACATTTCTTTGGGGGTTGCTATGGCAGCAGCCTAACAGATCCTGGCTGGAAGTTGTAAGATGTATTAGCGTTTTTTTTTTTCTTTACATAGAGTAACATTTTTGCAGACTTAAGTGTCTGCTCTTTTGAGTTTTTCCTTTCAGTGCGTAAAAATGAATGCTCACAGCAGCTCACACCCATGTGATAGCAGAAGACCACATATTTAGGTTGACATGAAATGGCTGGTTCAATTTGGAACATGACCTTTGTTCTGCAAGAAAGAGGTCAGTCTCAGAGGTATCCAACTGAACGTCCTCTCACCCAGGTTGCGGATCATGATGCTGAAACAATGGGAGAGCGCACTAGGCTCTCCAACACTGACCTCAGCCACAGTCAGTATCACCTCACATCTGCACACACAGAACTGGGTATAAACTGCTATCCCCACCTATTTCTCTGGAACAACTCCTAGGAGACTGGCTTCATCCTACATCAGAAGTCTCTTCTTTTACTGAATGACCTCCCCAACTATGTTACTTCCCTGAGTTAGACCTTGTAATGCTTTCATGGATCTGTGCAACGTGTCTCTGAGCTCATGCTATCCAATCCATAGTACTGCTCTCCCAAGGGGGATAAATTACCCTATAAAACAAAACTTATTATGTCACAGGACCTATTTGACAAACTTCACTGCCTCTCTACTCTTTGTTCATCTAAACTGCTTTCCCCAACACATAAGGCCACTCATGGGTAATTCCAAAAGCTCTTTTCCCTAGGCTTTCCACAGACGGCTATGTGCCATATTCTACACCCTGCCTCAGTATCTTATTCCAAATTTCTTCTGTCCTCAAACACGCTGTTCTTGGAGCTATCACTATCAAAGTTCGAAAGAAGAAGGCCATTCCCCCTAAAGATTTGTTTATTTGGTCTTTTAAAAATTTTTATTTGGTGCTTTTAAAAATTATTTTGAGCTTGAGTGGCTTTAAACAAGCATACACTCTCCAATTTGCCACAGGTATTTTTAATATTCTATCTACCTCCTTCCATTTTGCATATTTATATCATTTGTCTGCCCCTAAAGGCATTTGAATTTATGTCTCTTGAAGAGGAACTGTATTTCCTTCCTGGTAATTATATCTGCATCCTTCGTGATCTAGAAACAACATCATTGCCAATTCAAAACATGTCACAGCTTACCTAACAAGGTACTTTGCCCTATCTGCTGTTCTCCCCCACAAAGTTCTTTCCTTTACAACAGTGTTGACGAAACAATTACAATTACGCTTATACTGTGACCCTTACTCAACTACATTGCTAGCTTGTTCAGAAGTCAATCATGAATGTTTCTGAGTCACCTGGGGTGGTGATGCAGGCCTGCGATCCCAGCTACTCAGAGCTGAAGCAAGAGGACTATGAGCCAAGGACAGTCTGGGCAACATAGTAAGACCCTATCTCAAAAAAACAAAATCAAAACCAAAATATTTCTCTGAGCACACTGTCTACCAGAGTGCTGGGGAGGGTAAAAATCTGTCACATAAATGACAGCAATTGTACAGTTGAAAAAGTCAACTTTCCAGCTAGTTAAGCTTACTCAGGTGGCACAGTCCTTAGAAGGAGAAACACTGATGTTGAATCCTGCTCTTTTAACTCAAAAACCAAGCTTTTCAAAAATTCCCACATCAGTAGATCCACCCTAAAGAACCATTGTTCCTTAGCTCTGGTTAAAGTTTCCACTGTGTGTAGCCAAGTTCCTGTGTATTAAGATACAACAGCTAAAACATTTAACTCCGAGAGACACTTGCAATAGAGAAACAGCAACAAAATGTAAATATTCCTTCTTCACATTCTAAGTAGAATCCTATGACAGTCTGGCTATAGACACTTCCATTGTACTTCCAAAGGCAACAGAAAGAAGCAGCAATGAAAAAGAAAGTTACAAGATGGGGTAGATGGTTCCAAAAACAGAATTGGGGATGCCTGAAGAAGAAAAATTTTTAGGAGTGAATGAGTAAATTGACTGGAAGAAAAAAAGGGGAAGATAATCTACTATATAATGTGGGACTTGGGGAATGTCACACCCAAGATAATTTTTTAGAAATTTTGCAGCAGATGAAGTTAATTTCCCACCTCAACAGTACCCTGAAGAAAGTCTCCCTATAGAAGACTTCTCCCTATAGAAGTCTCCCTATAGAAGACTCCCTATAGAAGAGTAGAGAGGCAGTGAAGTAGAAGCATGAATCCTTCAAGCTTCAAGATTCAGATTTGTGTTTATTTATAATATGTCACTTTGTTATGCTACGTAAAGTAACAGTGTGAAAGTTCAGAGATATTTGTTATTATATTTATCTATTGTATTTCAATATCTATTCTATTACAGTTCAACTCAAGGATTATTTTATCAGATATTAAAACAGAATGAGATCAACTACTTGAGTTTCTTCCAGAGAGAGAAAAGAAGTTATATACTTTTTTTCTCCCAAATGCTAAGCTAGAGTCATTTTAAGATTTAAAAAAAAGAGGTAGGATCCTCTGGGATGCTAAGCAATCAATAATAAAAAGATGAATTTAAAAAAATCCCTGAGTGAAAACTGAAAATTTTAGCCACAAAGAAGTTTGCTCTTCTGAATTATGGAATTTACAATGAACATTTCATTTTCCTGCATATTTGCCCCCCACCTTCTAGCTAAAATGAGAAGGGGGTAAAAAAAAAAACAACCCAGCACCTGAAACTCCTATATAGGTAATGAAACTCTTGACTTAAATACAGAATTATCACTATTTGTTCTACAACTTTTTCCAAACACCTACTTTTGAATCAAGTCGAGATCATAGCAGAAATATTCTGACACCGGTGTTTCCTGAAGCCTTTCATTTGGTAACGAATTTGTATTTTTCCTGTAGATACCAGATACCAATATCCTGGCTGAATAAAGAAGAAACACCTTCTAGTAGCTGAAGTACAGTAAAGTATTTCTGTAAGTGGTTCAAGGAAGCAAGGAAAATATGCTGTGACCTCTGACAGGCAGAGCTAACCAAATATCCAATCAGACATGAAGCAATTGAGGACCTATTATAGCACAATCACACTCAGGATATTGGGCAGCATGATTCAACAGTATCCTGGTTGATTTTAGGCTTGACTTGATCCATCTCTGCCAGTGTGACTGGTTGGGACATTTTCTCTTTCTGAGGTTCTAATTTTTCACTTATTCTGTGTTAGTGCACTGCAGGACCAGTGTTGTGCTGAGATGTTAATTTTTCCTGAATTAATCTATAGATCCAATTCTATCTCTTCAAAATTCAAGTATTTCTTTAGAAATTGAGATGCTGATTTAAAAATATATGTGAAAGTTGACCTAATATAGTGAAAATAACCTTGAAAAAGAAGAACAGAACTGGAGGAAATCCAGTTTATTAGACATCACTATGATATTGGTATAATTATATAAAAGACAAACCAGGAAGAAACAGAACACAGTTCAGAAATTCTAGATTTACATAGAAGTATGTAAATACACAGAGAATGCACATACTGTACCTGCATTTGTGTGTACATAGCAACAAGATAATTAAGTGAGGAAAGGATAAGTATTCAATGAATAAGGGCCAAACAATTGGATCACTATACTAGAAAATAGAAAATTGACCCTTACTTTGATATATAATAATATAGTAGATATTGATCATACACCAAAACACAATTAATAAAATTACAAAGGTACTGGAA
>RJWT010015711.1:0-20273 GCA_004365215.1 Cuniculus paca | reverse complement strand
TTTACTTTTATTGTACAACTATCATTCATGTTATTCTTAGGTATCATCTCAATTCGGGGGTATAAGTATAAGCAGCCTTTTTCTTCCATCATGTATTTGTACTTGCTGTCAATATGAATTATACCAGCCATTTTACTGAATTATACTGTTCATAGTGGTTTTCAGCTAATTCTGTTTTATCTAGTAAGTGAATAACATCCCTATTGCAAATACTTTATTACTTCTTTTTATATTAACATATTATTAGTGGGAAAATGAGACTTTTATATGTTTATGGTCTCAAATGCAAGAATCTCTCGTAATTTGAGTATTAGTTTGTATTCATCACAATAAGTGAGGTTATAAGGTAACGCAAAACATCTCCAAATTCTTAGAGCTTTAACACATCAAAATTTATTTCTTGCCAGCCAAAGTCCCCATGGGTCCAGGTGAGTCTCAGGACCACAGTTTCCCACATGTACACTCATGTCCGGGGTTGCATGACCTTTCTGGCATGCTCATATTAGCACGTATTTCCATGGGGTCACTGCAGCAGAAGAGTTAAACAAAAAAGTGGAAGACAGGACACTAGAACCCAGAAGTGTCATGCATCACTCCTGCTTATGTGTCATTGGCCAAAGCAGGTAACAATAGTCATCCACAAATTCAAGGGGCAAGAACAGTAATCTTATGACATCCCTGGAAGTAGAGGTCACTCCACTATGCAGTGTGCCTTCTCCTTTAATGCCCTGGGTTCAGTCAGCAAATCATTTTTTCAGTTGTGCCCTAAAGAATTAGCTCTTAATGTATTCATTATTCCACAAACTGAATAAAAGAAATTTACATGTGAATATTCAAAAAAATCATTTCAAACCTCACTAAAAGCAATCTTTACTGAAGTTCATCTCTCAGACATATCCAAGGAGGGATTCTAAGCCACTTTCCTTCCCCCGTGGAAAGGCCCTAACTCCAGATCGTCCATGTGTCTTCCAGGAAGCCAATCCACACACTAATCCTGTGCCACATTAGGGCTATCTCCTTGAATTTGTCTGTCTTGTTGCATCCTTTTAATTACATTTTATTTTTACTTTTTATGTGGTTACTAAGTTTATTTCAACCGTTATACCCAATTTTGCCTTGCAAAAAAAATGACGAAAAGTTCCCTTCAAAAGTATGTTGTGATGTGAGGTCAGGTTTCTTGTTTTGACACTGTCTTAGAAAAATGTTGGCACCAAATGCATTTAGAACAGAGATTAGTATTTTCTCCATAAGGCGTTAAGGTTGAGAACAGGATATGTCTGCACACAGGCAGTCCATGATATAGACAGCTTCTTCTAAGGCAAGTGACAGCCCAGAAACCCTTTCCAAGGGGTGGAACTAGAACCTCCCTCTCACTGGGGTAACAGCAAGTCCAGCACAGGAATGTCAGATTTCAGCTTGACAATCCAAACTTGAATTCACTATTTGAGTTCTAGTTAAGAAAATACAGTTAGAATCCAGGCATGGTGCCATACGCCTATAATCCCAGCACTCTGGGAGACTGAGGCAGGAAGATCACAAATTGGAACCCACTCTGGGAAACTTAGTAAGACCATGTATAAAAAGAAAAAAAAATGAAAAAGAAAGAAAGAAGTATGGTTACAATTGGTGACTCTTTTCTACCATTGCACTACTTGCTTGTAAGTTAAATAAATTACTGTGTTTGGGCTTTAAAATCTTAGCATCATTTATGGCATTATTTTTTAAATGGGAAGAAACGACCTGAACTCCAAATGATGTCATAAGTGGCTCTGAACCAGAAGCTATTTGAGTCCTTATAGAGTCACGTGGAATACTTGTTTCTTGGACCTGAAGAGGGAAACTCTCACTGACAAAGCCACATGCAGACCCAGCAATGAACCAGGCAAAAGGAGCACAGTCAGTGGGCAGCTACAGCACGCACTTCCGTGGTGAAGCCAGCGTGCGTGTAACACACAGAGCTGTGCTCATCTAAGGTGAATAATGATAGAGAGGCTTCCATCCCCTGGCATGAGTCTTGTAGGCAGTAAGAGCAACAGCCACATCGCCTGGCTCCTCACTTCCGTTTACTGAGCCCCCCTACACACACAAAGGATGCAGGGAACTGAGGCTGCAGTCCTTCCAGGGTGACTAAGGGACCTCGGCCTGACCAGTAAAACAAAACGACTCCTTCCAGCCCAGTATCTTTGTAATGAATGACAATTGTAACTTTGCTGTCAAGTTAAACACTCTGGTCTAAAAAGAATTGTTTGAGAATAGGGTCAGGAGATTCTGCAAAGCCTCCCTCCCCCAACACTGGAAATTGAACCCAAGGCCCTCTCACTGAACCACATCCCCAGGTCATTGTTTTTTTTCTTTTTTACTTTGAGACAAGGTCTCATTAAGTTGCTAAGTTCCTCCAGCTGGGCACTTATGCAAATCTTTCTACAGGTGACCTGCTCAGCTCTTCTCTGCACCTGAGTAAGGGACCTTTCTTTGGAAGCATCAGAAACAGGGTCAATAAACACTTATGTGAAGCTAACTGGATGTTATTAAAGAAATCAACCTGGGCCAAGGATTTAGCTCAGTGGCCTAAGCGCCTGCCTGGCAGGTACAAGGTCACAAGTTCTAACCCCAGTGCCACAAAAAAAAAAAAAATAAGAAAAACAAGAAATCGACCTAAGAACTCAACATTCTCAAGTACGTATTCTTCCCGTCGCCAACCATAGAAACAAAGACCCAGGAAGAGTTTGAGTAAGTCTAGTACTTGGATGTATCCTAGTAGATCTGAAGTCCTGCAGAGACCTGCAGGTAGAGGATTAGCTGTGGCCTGGGAAGGGAGTACCACACCATCAGTGGAGAACAAAGGCCTGGATGTAAGGCCAATGAGAGAAAAAAACAAGGAAAGATGGAAGCAAACCTGGTGTGCCAAGGACCACAACTAGTCCCTGCATAGAAAGGCAGATTGCTATGTGAGAGCCGGTCAGGGCATTAGATGCAATTCAGGGGATCTGTGTACAAAAACACAAAAGATAACCATTTGGTTTTTGTTGACTGCGACAAAAAAAAAAAACCAATCAAGACACTTTAAAAGACAGCAAGAGGTAAGCTGAGGCAGGAAGATCACAAGTTCCAGCCCCCCTGGGCAACTCAGTGAAACCCTGTCTTAAAAAAGTAAATAAAAAGGGGCTGGAGATGTAGCTCAGTGGGATGTGAAGGTCCTGTGTTCAATACCCAGTACTGCCAAAAAGAAGGCTGGGAGTGCTGTGGATGTACCTCAGTGGCACAAGAGGGTTTGATCCTCAATACTAAAAAAAAAGGGGGGGAAAGAAAGAGGAGGAAGGGGAGGGGAAAGAGAACATGAAGAAAGAGAAGGAGGAGGAGGAGGTGGAAAAGACAAGAGGAGAAGAGAAAGGGGGAAGGAACAAGAGAAGGCCCCTGCCTTGGCCCTAAGCCTCAGAAAAAGAGACCGGAGATAGCATGAACATGAGTTATTGGGTTTTAGCAGTGACCTCAGCTGTTTTGGGATAAGCAGGTAACCTGGGGTGCCTTAGGCAGAGATTTCCACCACCTTCTTAGTGTTTGTCTTTGTGCCACACTCCTCCATTCCCAGGAAGGGCAAGTGATTTGGGTTTGCCTATAGCCCTTCTTCCCAGATGCCCAGGCTGCTGCCAACCACCAAAGCAGGAACATAAGGCCTCAGGGCCCAGGTGTCCCTGTCACTGCACTCATCTGTAGTGATAGCCAGCATCCCCAGAGTACCACTATACCCCCACAGGCTTCCCACCCACAAACCCTCCCACCTGCTCCTTGATAAGAAAGAAGACAATCATATGGAGGCCTTATTTTTGCAGTTTCTTGTCTTGCTACGGATGAAATAAAGGGCCCTCTTAGTAGAAGGAGATGCTGCATCTCCACTACACCCCGCTCAGGGCTTTGGGGCTGTCACCTTGGACTGACCTCTGACTCCTTGGTGTGGCCTCTACTCTCCAGTCGCCCTTCTCTCTGGCTCTTCTCTCAGCCAAGTTCAACTTTAAGATCTGATTTAGGGTCTTCTTCACACAAGACAGTGTGATCCAAGCCATTACCTTGTGTCTGAGGGGTGCCAAGAGTGAAGTGGTAGTGACTGGGGACCCAAAAATGTCCCTTGTCTTCCCACTCATTGGCTCAGATGTCGTGGGGGTAGCACAAACGTCAGCTTGTCAAAGATGCCACTTCTCCACACTGGCAGATCTGGCCTGTTGAATATGTTCTGAGGATCTTCAGTTGGTCCAAAAATATTAAAAACCTATAATCCCAGAACTCTGGGAAGCTAAGGCAATAGAATTACAAGTTTCAACCTGGCCTGGGCAATTTAACAATCTAAGGACATCCTGTCTCAAAATAAAATAATAAAGGGCCAGGAATGTACATCAGTGAGAAGGCCCTGGGCTCAATCCCTAATACAAAAAAAAAAAAAAAAAAAGAAAGAAAAGAAAAGAGAAAAATAAAGTTAGGCACAATATTACTAGTTCTACTGGAAGGAGCAACTGCTTCCAGACTTCCAAAAAGTTGACTTGATTTTCCTGGCATGGGCTTCATGGTCCTGGAGCCGGCCTGGCCAGCCTTGTCACCAAGCACGTATCTACAGCTGTCATTATCCCTTCAATTTTACATTAACTTTATACCTGTGGTATGGGTAGACTTTCTTTAAGCACCACATGTTATCTTTGTGTTCAGAAGATATGTGTAGAAGGGAAGAAATGTGTATTAGCAGAATAAATGTAAATACATAAACATACTTTACCTTCTGAATCTTCTGTTTTCAAAAGCCTTAACATCAAAAATACATACATACAAATTATTTCTAAATAACAGACAAGTTATTTAGCTTGTTAGTTTATGGGAGGTGTGATACTATGTCTGTGAAAAGATTTTAGGCATTTTTCAAGTTCTATCCAGACACAAGATAATGGCTTAATTATTAAGCAGTTACTGTCAGTGTGACCCCCAGAGCTTACCCTTAGTTCTTGGAATGGTGACTATGATAATGTAAGTTCTGACAACTGGTGTTTTCTTAGGAATGCCTCTTATCTATTTGGACAAATATTTTCTTCTTCCCCAGACCTATTTGGATCTATTTAAACAGAAATACATTTGACAAATATCCTGAAGATATGTTTATTGGGCAGAAACCTTTCACGTAAGAACTATATCAAGGGACCTCAAGGAATGAATTTTTAACACTTCCAAAATACAATTTAATGGCCAATTAGTCAGAGTTTTTGTTTGAATTATTCCCTTATGATCAATAATATATACACAAGAAAATACCTGTTTTAAAGAGTTTCCTGGATGATCAAAACAATCTGTAATTCTGTTTCACTGTGTTACTTTGTAGTAGAGCTAATAGTTGGCTTTTCAACCTGCAATAAATACCTTTCTTTCCCTTCTCTTTTGATTGTGCCATAATTAACACCAGGAAAGCACAAGTTTAACTCTATATGACAGATATTTATTTAAAATACCTTCTGCTGAATATATTAACATTTTTCTTTCTACTTGTAAAAGTAGCCTTGAGTTCAGCAATAAAATCAGATTCATAATTCTGTTATGTTAATAACCCCATAGTAGAGCTGAATATATCATTTTAGAGGAAGTTAGTGAGCTACATCACAATAATTGTATGTTTACTGCATCAAGCAGTTTAAATGAGAAGAATATATGGAAATATGTGGCATCTTCAATCTCTCTGACTGTCTCCAAGTACAAACACAGAAATCATATCTAAGCCAACTAGCAGCAATTCATTTCATAGGTGTTCAATAATCAGTTTTCCTTAAATTTCTGAGAAAATAAAAATCCCCACTCCTCAAGAGCCTTTACCATAGCATCGTGGGCACAGCAATTATAATTTAAATATCCCTACCGCCACAAGGCTTTTCATGTGAAGGTACTCTAAGAAATACTAGGAAGGGGGGGGAGAGGGCCACTGAATTCTGGAAACTGAGAGTCAGGTGACATCTGCAAGAGTGGCCATCCAATTAGGATAAATAGAAACAAATATTATTTTTCTATCAGGAAAGATATAGATGGGACACATGAATAAAGTCAGCTAGCTGAGAGATTTTTCAAGGTGGAAAATATTTTACAGATCATGAGAATTATGTCAGTGAGAGACATGGGGCTCACACAGATCACAGGTACTTGATGCACATTAGAACTCAGTGTTCTGAGCCACCTACTCCCACTTCTTTTCAATCATACTACATGAGAGATCAACCCTGACAAATAATTAAGAGAAATCTCTGGATGTAAAATCCCAAAGTAATGTTCAGTCTGCATTCTGTGAAGATTTGCTACTTCCCTGTATAACATACTTTAGTGTTTCAAACTCACAAGCATAAAGACGAAAAATAAAAAATATATATATAATCACATGACATAGTATACTATAATATATGTTATTGACTATTTATCTTGTGGTAGGACTAGGACTAGAAACTCCAGTCTCCCACATTCTAGATCCTGGGTCATTTTTCCCACACTATACTCGCTCCCTTATTACCACAGAAGGAACCTGCTCTGCAGTCTTGGTGCTGGAGCTGGTGCTTTACTCATAGATAAGGCAAACTTCATGTCAGGCTGGCTATGGTGGCTACCAGTCAGCCTGGTAGCCATTACCCAAAAATATAAGAGAACGCCAAGCTTTCACAACTCCGAAATAGCGTTACTTGAATAGTTTAAAGCAGGGAATGCTCAGTAAATATAAGTATGGTAAAAACTGCTCTTCCCAGGTGATTCCGATGGTCATCTGAAGAATTCTGAACTCACCTTTCATTAAGTTTCAAATGATTTGAATTGTCGCAAATCTGTGCTCTTCAAACTATCCAAAATAATGCATTCTTGTCCCTTTTTGGCCCTCTGCATCAGAAGTTTCCTTTTTGTAACTACATTCAATTGCATGTCTGAATAGGGGTTAAGTAGAATTTCTGAGGTCCTCGAAAACAGGCATCATATTTTCAAAGTTCAATGATAGTTTTAAAATCGCACCTCTTTACAAATAAAGAAAAGAAAACTCATCGGATTATTTTGTGTGGCTTCCTCTATAGTTCAAATGATTAATAGTTCATCAGAAAAAAAACATCTTCAGCAATATTCAGTTTAGTTAAGGGCGCTGATATGGACAGAGTGGAGCAATCGTAAACATAGTAAGCAATGTTGCCAGTGTCTTTTTGGCATAAAGAATAAAACAGCACTACTTCGCTTTCTTTGTCCATGAAAGTTAATGCTACCAGACTAGTATTGTTGACACTCTTACTTATCTAAACTCAGGTTTAAACACGTGCATGAGCATTTTAGTTTTTGTACTCAAAATTCTGCTGAAGTATCTTCTCTTGTAAGCCCAGAGTTAACTGTTTCATCAAATATTTTATTTGTTAGTGAATTTCTGCATGAACTCATTGATTCATTCGAGCAACCATCCACTCACTTAAGAGTGATCATAATGTGGTGTCCCAGGAGCTTAGAACGGTGAGCTGATCAGTGAAATATCTACTGGCGGATCAGGACTGTCATGGATAAGATCAGTTCTGAACTCTCCATTTGAGACATTAACAGAAAAGAAACATTTGAAAGGAGCACTTACTTGTGGCTTATCATCCAAATCATTTTGGAGGGCATCCTTTTTCAATCTGAGCTGGAAGTGGGTGCTTGCTAAAGGAGCTGCCATTAGAAATGTATGAGGGATGCAGGTAATTAACCACAGGTGTCTAAATGATGACATCTACCTGAGAGTAAGTCAGAGACTACTGGCAAAGCAACAAATTATCTTCTTTTTCTGGACCAAATATTTTCTCTAAATACAGATTTCCCTTCAAAACCATGAAAAGTTGTTCCTTACATGGACCAAAACTAATGTGACTTTGATCCCAAACTTTTCCCTCTTACCCTGACTGGCAAAGAAAATATCCCGTGATGAAAGTCAACAAAACAGGGCTCCAGCAGACCCACCAACACATAGACTGTGTGCTGCGCAGGTTTCTTATTTAAGCACCACCAGACTTTGGACTGACACATTCATTTAATTAACATTTCCTCTTCTAAGATTTGATTTTGTTCTGTTTTACTCTTAAAAATACTGCAGAACTTTTAATATAAGACTCTGGCTACCACTCTGTGATTCCATGAAAACAAACCAAAATGTCTAATTGTTGCGTGCTATGTGATTGGCATGGATGTGGTGAAATCCTTTCTAAGTAACTGAATACCCAAAGTGTCTTGAGTGTTTTAATAGCTAATATTATTGTCAGTTTGTGGCTTATGGTGCCATTAGTTATGACTAAAGAAATTATTTTCCAATCTGAATTATACCACAAATTGCACTTGAGATTTCACTGTGAATAATGAAATAGTGGTTGCTCAATAAATGCTTGGCTTCAACTAGTTTTGCATCTGTCTGCCTTTATCCACACTGTGGTTTCCTCTGCCTGGGAGGTCTCCTTCCAAGTACTACTCCCCTCTCTACCCAAATCTTTACTTGTGTGTCAAGACATCTTCAATTGTAACATCCCATATCCCCCTGTCATTATCCCTTTCCCCTCCACCCAACATGGGTAAGATATCTGTGACTCTTCTGCATTGTCATAGAAACCACTATGTTTTTTAATCATGGTATGATTGTACAGAGTTACCCAGAGGTCTTACCTTGTAATTTGAGATTTTAGAGGACAAGAGTCTTTTCTTGCATCTTTGAATTTTCTAAGACCAGCATAGTAAACACTCAATCCACATGTTCTGAATGCATCGATGGGTGTTAAAATGAAAGTTGACATGTAAATCAGTCTCTCTTGCTATCAGTCTCGTAATATTTCCAAAGAGGGAGGGGAGAGAGAGAGAGAGAAATGGAAGGAAGGAAAAATTTAAGCAACTTAACATAATACAGAATCCTTTGCTTCCTTTCCTTCTGCTTTCCACAAGTGCAGGACCAGCGGCCTGGTTATGGCAGCACACAAGCATCCATCAGCCATGTTTGTTTTCCTCCCCGTTGCCCACCACTCAGTCCCACCTGCTTTGCTCTGAGCAAAGAGATTTTGACTTGTTGTAAGTCAACTGCATGTGTTAAATATATTGCCTTTAAGGAAGAAGAAAAGTTTTTAAGTATCTGAAAAGAAGAGAAGCTGCACTATTGAGGACTTGTGGTATATCAGGCATTTTTATATCCTGGCCATTCTTATAAATACAAAAATTTCATCAATTTCCTACAATCTGAAAGCATTAACAATAGCAATATTTTTAGTTGGAAGGCAACTGTGGTAGTGGAGAAGATGATGACTTCATTGTGTGATCATTTTTTTGAGGCCTATATCTTGTACTCTGAGCAACTACTTTGAAGGTAACAATATATTAACCATTGTTAATCTCCTATTATGTTGCTTTGAAATTCCATATCATTGTTTTTGTTCTTTTTTCATTTTAAAATTTAAAAAAATGACTTCATATAGAGACCAAGGTTTACCTTCTAATTCTCCTGCCTAATGTGATATCAGGCAATTTACATAGTCTCTGTTTCCTTACCTAGAAATCTTTACTTATAAAGTGGAAGTAACAGGCCAGGGATTTAGCTCTGCGGCATAAATGCCTGCCTCATAAGCGGGAAGTCGTGAGTTCGATCCCCGGTGCTGCAAAAAATAAATAAATAAATAAAGTGGAAGTAACCTAAGACTTTGTTATTTTGTGCTCAGAAAGTAAACAACACAAAACCTGCCTGTGCTTGGCATAGTGTCTAGCATATACAAAGCACTCTTTTCCTTCTTTCTATGGATATAGTTCTAAAGAGGTTTAAAAAAACAGATTTCTCATAGATCATCTCAGTCTGCTTTCACACATTCCTCACCTTCATCCCATAATCACTTTTAGATAAAAGTGAGTTAAAATAAACGACAAAGTTCAACAAGGTAACCCTGAGGCTATATTCTGTCTCCCTGTTTCTCTTGACACCTTTTACATTATTATATATCATTTTCCATGCTATTTATTTTAATATGCCTCCAAATTAGATCATAAATTCCTTAGAAAAAGGTCACTGCTTTTATTTCTGATTCTGAGTGCCCTGAAATGACCTGATAGTGATGGTCAATAAACGATTGATTAATTCATTTACTTAGTCATTGAATTGTCAATTAAAACCATCCTGGAAAGAAAAAAGAAAGGCAGAAAGTTGGTTAGATGCAGAATGAGAACCAGAGCCTTGGCAAGGATGTTTATAAACATCTCAGGATTGCTGAATTTTTCTGTTTATTATCCACTACGAATTCTTTTCCCTGTCCCTCAATTATTGTCCCATAGCTTTGTCATTATAGTGGGGAAGCAAAATGGGACTTCAGACAGGTCCTACCAATGGTCCAACTCTGGGAATCATTTCTTCATCAGAGGCCCAAAGTCGAAGTGGTTAGTTAAAAATTCACATTACCCGACAGACTGTTGCCTGATTGCCTGAATTACACCATGATGTCACAGCCAGACTGAGGATGTCTTCCTAGCAAGGAGCAAGTGGGAAAATGAAACAAGGAGACACAGAAAATGTTTATTGAAATGCAAATGAATCCTTTGTGTGTGTTCTTTAGTTCTTTTGAAATAGAAAAGCTGTAAGAAGATAGCAGCATTTGTGCTGTAGCCTCCTCCCCTCCTTGCATATCTCTACGATGTCATAGGGCACTAATAATATGAAAATATGCAAAATTTTTGGAGAGGAAATACTTTTTTTTAGAGCATATTTACCCCTAAAAATAGCAATACAAATAGTAAAAGTTCTCAGAAGTAAATTAATGTTGGCATTCTCTTTCCCCATGGGACTGTGGACAGCAGGGGATACAGGTGGAGCCTGCCTCCTCCCAGCAAGCTCCGGAAGCCAAGGGCTGGGTGCTTGCTGAGATCCACAGGCCTGGTCTGCCATCTGACCCTGGAGCTGTTGCTCCACATGGGCTGCCTCTCAGCCAGCCTCTTCTCAGAGAACAAGGACATTCCTCATCTGCATCCCTGGTAAACAGCAGTTGCTGGGAGAATTGGAGCTGGCACAGAGCATTGAGTTCTGCATATAAGAAAGTTCTCTTGAAATGGAAAACACTTTTAGCTGTTTTAAACATCTCAAGAAGACACTGGCCATCGTGCTGAACAGAGCTAGGAGAGGCCATGTCCATATTTCAACATCCCACTGCACGGAGCCCTTTGCAGATGGCCAATAACTAAGAAAACCTTGCACCAGTACATTTTTGAAAAGTTGGAACACAGAGTTTTAAGTTTTTCCCTGATCCTCTTATCTAATGCTGTCATTTATTACTCATGGATTTTATGGAACAGCAACTAGTGATTCCCTATGGAGTCTTTTCTTCTAGGGAAGAGGACTGCAGGATTTCCTGTAAACTGACCCTTCCTTCTTCTGGACTTGGAAGTGAGCATCCCTTTTATTTAATGTTTTAATGTGCTCTCTGGAAAATTCTAAATTGCATCAGTCTTAAGTGGCAGTTTCATAACCTCCATTTGCATTTTGAGCCTTTGACACAGTTGCAATTTAATGGCTTATAAATTGTAACCTCATTTAGTAACACAGTCAGAAATAATCTTTCTCCCTTGTCTTGAAAAAGGGTAATTTCTTGGATATAGTTCTAGTCCTAAGGTAAAAATACAAGAGTATGGAAATCTGGCCCCCCTAAATCCCCCTGCCCAACATGTCTTCCCTTTGTTTTCTCCTGGTGGCAAAAGAAGTTTACATATGGCTGAGATTCTGAAGCTGCAATTGCCACTTGCTTTACAAAATCACTTCTCCTCTCTACCACCCCATGATGAATAGAATCTGTACTTCCTGGCACGGGTGAACAATGGGGGAAATGGATATTAGAAAAATCTCATTTATCTTCTGCTTTATTTCTTGATAGGGGTCCTTGTCACTCGGACTATTGTGTGACCAGCTTTGGAAAGGGCATCTCATTAGTTTTTCTTATCAAGATAGCAGGGTCCTTTTAAACAGCAAAGCACTTACATTTTAGATTCAATTAGAAAAGTGCATAGTGTGTGTGTGTGTGTGTGTGTGTGTGTGTGTGTGTGTATCTTTGTACCTCAGAGACTCTGCTTAGAGACAGAGCAGTGTACACTGGATCCTTCCAGTTTGGCTTTCACCACAGTTGGACCCAGTATGTACATCCTAGTAAACAAAGCCCTGAGCCCTGAGTCTCTTCCAAACAGGCAGCTGAGAGTCATCCTCACCTGGCCCCATGACTTAGTCTGAGGCAGGATGAGTCTGGATAAGCAGCCAGCAGTCTGTAGAATGAGAGATGTGTATAGTCTTCCTCTCTGAAATGGTTTGTTCTCAACACCAGACCAATGCCTTCTTTTCGCTCCCAGCATCCAAAGAGTTCCCCTGGTTGCCTCAGCTCATTCACCCCAGACGAGCCGAGAGGAAAGCTCTGGAACAGTTCACTGTTGCGAACTGGACAACTAGAAGAATGTCAACAAATCAGCCGTGATTTAGAATGTCACATGGAATTCAACTTCTCCGCATAGTTCAGAAAATTCTAGTGACAGCCACGTGAAGCGGGACCACTGTACATCCGGGCACTGGTTAGTAAATTTAGCTGATATACTGAGAGACGCTCCTTTCTACCAGCAGCTGTGAAAACAAACTGAAAATGAAAATATCCTGCCAGGGCTGTGAATGATCTCCTGGGGATATTGGACTCCTTTGAAAGCACGATGATGCTTTCAGGACAGTAGGGTGCCATGTAGCTCACTTGTTGGGTGGTTATGGGATGCTAGTGGCCGGCAGGATTGAATTTCTCCTTGTGGAATGCTGTCATCCCTCCCACAAGCCTTGATAAGTAAGGGTTTTGGAGTTAAGGACTACTCCTTTGCTGGGTCTAGTTGAGTTCCTCACAATTATAGTCTTCATACGAGTTCACAGATGCCAGCCCTGGAAGAGGGCGCACCCTCTCATCAGTCTCCTTTTATCACTTAACACATTTGTGATTTAGCAACCGTGTGCTAGATGATGAATGATCAGCTTCTGGAGCATCAGTGGACTGCTCACCAGATAGTTCTTGTATCTACACCCAGAAAACAGGAACTCTTCAAATCTATCCTGGAGTGGAGGAGTGAGTGACTGCAAAGTAGATATCCCTGACTAAATCTCTTCCCTGTGAAGAAGAAACTCCTGTTCAAGAGTGTATGAAAGCATGCCATTGGAGAGTTGTGTCCTGATTTTTGGTTTTATGTCTTATTCACTGGGACTGATATAAAGAAATTAGCTTCTCAGGGCCTCAGTTTACTTAAAAGTGATGAGAGATAAGAATTGAGCTAAGACCTTTCCAGGAATACAATCCTAATCCCTTGGGTTGGAATCCTGGGGAATTTGACCTTTTATTCCCTTTGAAGATAAAAACACAGGTAGTCACTAACATATTCCAAAGCACGTGTTGATCTTCTTCTCTTTGAAACAGAGTATCTAAGGCTACCTAAATGCTCTTAGTACCTATGGTATAAAGGGGCACAATGACTGAAGGTCTCAACTAAAGACAGAAAGGTGACCTCTAAAACCAGATTTCACCTACTTCATAATTTGTCCATGAGCCAGTCATCTGTAAACAAAGGTAGCATATGTTCCCAGAAAAAAAAATGGAAATCAACAAACTCATGCCAATAGCAGCCAATAGTTTGGTTTTGTTTCTTTACATTGTCACTCAGCCCCTTTCCTTGCTCCTCACTATTTAATCATGTCCCTTTCCATTGCTACAACACTTCATAGTGTTAAATATAATCTCAGTCACATCCACCTTCATGCATAATTAAGAAATGGATTAAATGTTTTAAAAATGAAATTCACTGCCTTGACTTTCCAAGGCTAAAAAAATTATCCAAATCCAGTATACTTCCTGAGTTTTGTTTCATGCAATATTTATGACAAGCTGTAATAAAATATTGATCCAGGATATCTGACTAGACACAGGTGCCACCAAGGTACCATATCATTTTATGGAACTTGTGCGGTACTTTGCCAAGAGTCTCTCTCTAATACTTCACCTTTGCTTTGTGTTAGTATCATCAGCTTCACAACTTTGTATTAAAAATGAGAAATTGAAGCCCAGAAGAGTAGGTGGTTTGCCTGTGCTAATGATTTTTTCCTGCCCATTCTACTTTCCTGCAAGTCTCCCTGTCAGTGAGGAAAGTGAAGAAACTAAAGAATGCACCACATTTCCTCCTATCTGATAGCTCTGGTCTTTATAAATAGGGTCACAAGCAGATGTGTGATTGTCTTATCCTTAGATTCAATCCTAATTTCTGAATTTAATGACCAGAGCCTATGTTAACTGGCCTCTTGTATGTATCTCACAGTCCAGCTACTGGTTCCCATTTTACTGCCTTTTTTCAAACCCAGTTTTTCTTGTCCCACTCCTCCACTCTACCCTTAAAACGCCTTCAGGTCCTTTGCTGAAGTGTCATCTGTCACAAGAAAATCTGTTCCGGAGGTTTCCTGTCTTTGAACCATGCACCCACCTGCTCTGCATATGAATAGGCACTGTATCATTGTTCTTATGCTAATGCTATTTTAGGCTCGATTTCAACTCTTTCATGTGTTTTTGACGAATTAAAAACAATTTGAAAATGAAAGCATATGTGGGCATAAGATTTAGCTACCAAATTCCAAAGCTATTGTTCTGTTGCCAAAATGTGACTCTATCTTGATAAGGAGTTAGATGATCTACCGACAAGTGATGACTATGGATTGTTAAGACCACCATTTGGATGAAGCTCTACTTTTCACCCAGATTCTCCACCAATACCATATCTCAAATATTTTTCCACTGATATGATAGATGTGTATCCCTAGGGTTTAGGAATATAGCCCCAAAAGGCAGACAGCCCCCAAAGTTTTTAAGTCTCTTTATTTTCAGACTTTTATCTGCTATGATTAACCTGCTCATCTTCAATGTTTAAACGTTTAACTGACTCACCATTATCTAAAACTCCTGGTCTAAAATGATTCCATGAGTCTACTCTACCAGCTGACAGTGCTACGCTGTCATTTACATTGCTTCTCTTCACTACTCTGTAAAGAGATGAGGCACGTATTACTACTACATTGTTATAGTAGGGAATATCTGCAGCTTGACAAACTTCACTAAGCCATAGAATTAAGTAACGAGTTAGGATTCAATAACTGATATATTTAACTCCAAAATTTATAAGTAAATGTCTTTGCCCTTCAAGAATCTTTCCACTGCATGGATATCATGATATATAAAAGTGTATCCATCTGTTTATCTGCACCCTATCACCTAGCACCATTGGACAAACAGAGCCCAGTGTCCAGGCACAAGGCGTGGTACCTGATGCCTGTTGAAATGTTACATGTTCCTCACCTTTCCTAATGAGATACTGTAACTTCTCAAGGCTAAATATTTCAGTCCTGGAGGCTAAATGTTTCAGTCCTACACCTGAAGCCCAGCTGCACACAGCTCTTTGGCCCAGCTACTTCCACATCCAGCCTCCAGTCTAGAAACCCATGAGGCCCTCAGAAGTCTCTTTGCACGTTCTTTATTACAATTATGAATATTCACATTAATACAACTGAAAACATGTGTTATTATATGCCTATTTTTCTTCAGTAGACTATAGCCTTTGAGGCTGAGTATTAGCTTCATTAAAATGTCCCACAAAAGGTGCTGAGAAGTGGGACTTCTGGAAAGTGATTGGATCCTGGGAGCACTATACTCATTAATGGATTGATCCACTGATGGGCCTAGAACTGAATGTGCTGTTAGAGGGTGGGGCTCAGATGGAGGAGGTGGGCCACTGGGGATGTGCCTTTGAAAGGTAAGTCTCTCGCTCTGGCTCTCTTGCTTTCTTTCTGCTCCAAGCTAGAATGAGGTGAGGAACCTTCCTCCACCATGTCCTTCCACCATGATGTTTCTTCCTTATAACTAGCTGATCATTGATTGAAACATCCAACGCTTTGAGTTAAAATGATTCTCTCTTCCTTCAAATTTGGGTGTTGGGTATTTTGCTCCAGCAATGAAAAGCTGAACAATATAGTAGGCATCCTCTCATCTGCATTTTAGTTCATATGTGGGTCTCAGGTCCATGTCTAGCCTACCCTAAGTGCTCTTCCATACCTATCTGTCAAGTGAATAAGCTGGCTTCCTAGTCTCCTGAAATGGCCCAAGGAGGATTGGAATGGGTAGAAAAATATCATTTCCCCATCAGGAAAAGCTGAGAACAATTGCAACAACTAATACATAGCATCATGTTGAACTGTGCTGCCCTATATATTTCCTCTCTGCTGTACGTGATGATATACAGAGTTCTAGGAGTCATGGTCTGTAGCTTAAATGGGTTAGGTGTATATTATGATTTCCTCTTACTGCTTGCTGGAAAATATTTTATGATTTTGTAATTTTGTTTATTAATATCCAAGAAGATTGGCCATACTACCCAGTAACCTTGAGGAAAGCATCCTTAATTGTCATGATTATTTATCCCCAAATATTAGAAAAATCTTATTTGAGATTTGATCTACGTGAAACTATTATGAAAGCTGCATTCTATTTGGTTCAATGGCTGAAATAAAGGAGAGGTACACGAGGTTTACAGATTGAGCTCTTTCCTATTACTGCACGTGTCTCCCTCTGAGAGCCACTGAATTGAAATGTTACATGTTCCTCACCTTTCCTTATGATATACTGTAACTTCTCAAGGCTAAATATTTCAATCCTGGATTTTCAGCGGCTAGGCTGAAGCTGATTCTTCCATCTATTCCTCTTTGAAAGAGGTACTATGTCTAAAGAAGCCATTATCCTCTGATATTTTCACTCTCGTGAAATATGGATTCTCATAGATAACTTTGCACACATTTACACATTCTTCATAGCCAAGAAGAGTGAAGATTTCATTTTCTAAATGATCTAGTAAAGAAAAGGCAGCTACATTTTCTGAATATACGTGCCTTTGCTGCCTCATAGTAAAAATGTGGTTCTGTTTTTCTTTTGAGAAGGTCGGCCGTTGTAAGTACATGGAAGGATGTGTTTTTAATGTATACTCAGGTCAGTATTACCATAATCAAGTCAATATTATCAACTATTTTCTCAAAAGAAAAACCGAGACCATCTCCAAAGTTGTTTAATTTCTCTTATACATAGATACGTCTTATAGAGAAGAAAAAAGTCCCGGAAATCACAGTTTATTTTAGACTACGATTTAAATTCACATATGTGGCTTCTGTGCAGCAATAGATTTGCATTGCGGATTTTGAGTTCTGTAGGTGTGACGATTTTCTCATGTTTCTAGAAGAGGCAAACAGATACCCATCACCTCATATTTGACTGCAGTGTCCCCAAACTGGGGTCCTGGCCATGTATGCCCCAGAACTTCAAAAGGACTCATAATAGGGTGGAGATAAATTGAAAATCTTCACTTGTTTCCACCTGGTTTCAAGGACACTCCACTGCCTTGAGCACAGCATTCAGATTTCCCTGGACTGGAGCAGGCAATCTGCTCACTCTGTAACTGCCACATTGATCTTTACAGGGCAATGACTTTAAATAGCCATTTAGATTGATTCCTATGACAGCCCAACAAAGATATTTACCCTACCATAATCAGCTCATTCTATGTGACTAGACTCGGACTTAGCTCCAAAAGTGCCAATCCCATTAGAAACTGCAGAAAACTTCCAGACTGTTTAATGTTCTGCAAATGCTGTTCCTGAATCCAGGGAATAATAATGCACAATGTAAAGTACAACCTTGCTGTTTAGTGGTATTTTATTAAAGCCCTAAGTTGAATCTATCAAAGGAAGCTGAAAACAAAAATAACCAATAAATAATACAAAGCAAAAAGACCCTTTTGAAAACATTGTGAGCAAAGAACTGACTTTCGTGGAAATAGCATGCAAAGGCCTCACATTATTTTTGCTAAGTACATTTAAACTTTTGCTCTCCATTTTACTTTGTCTTAAATCTGCTCATTTTACTCAAATTGTTAACTAAATATAATTCCTATAATTTTTCATAATACTGAAAATATACATACTCTACAATGCATAAATTCCAATTCTAAATATGGATTATAAATAGGCCCATGTAAAAATATACATGTAGAATTTGAACAATCTGGCTATCCGGTAAGACCACAATGGATTTTTTTCACAAAATTAAGTATCATACAGCATTAAAAAGTAAGATAGTGCAACTGTGAAATTACATTTCTTATTCTAGGATGGCTATCACCAAAAAAGAATGAAAATAGCAAATATCACTAGGAATGCAGAGAAATTAGAACTCTCATGCATTGCTGAACAGGGCATAAAATGGTGTTACCTGTTTTGGCCTGTCTGAAAATGTTGAACATAGTTATTTGACTCAGCAATTTCACTCCTAGGTACCCACTCAAGAGAAATAAAAATACATGTCTGCACAAAAAAATTACACAAAAATGTTAAAAGCATTATTCACAATAAACAAAAAGTGGAAAACAACCAAATGTCCATCAAGTGATTGATGTATAAACAAAATAGCAAAATTCATACAACAAAATATCATTCAGCAATAAAAAAAAAACGAAGCTCTAACATTTGCTATGACATGGCTGAATTTTAAAAATATTAGGATAAGTGAATGAATACAGATACAAAAAAAAGACTCAAATATTTGAGATGTTCATGATATACAAATCTACACAGACAAGAAGTAGATTGCCTCTGGTATGGTGGAGAGGAAAGAATGGAGAGTGATTGCTGATGGGTACAGGTTTCTTCTTTGTATGGATAAAAATGTGCTAAAAATTAGGTGGTGGGGATAGTTTCACAACTTTATGATTATACTAAAGAATTAAATTGTATTTTTAATGGGTGAATTGAATGGCATATGAATTATATCTAACAAGATACTTTTTAAGAAGAAAAAAATAAGAGATACAGTATCAACATGACTAATTCCTACAACATAATCCTAAACAAGAAAAAAACAAAGGATGCATATAGTATGATCCCAATTACAAAAGTTTAAGCATAGGCCAAATAATATTACCCATGTGTCAAGGATCCGAACCAGTGTGGTAATAAAGGATAGGTACAGGAAAGGAAAGATTGCAAGAGGTTTCCAGTGATATTCGTATAATTTTATTAAGGTGAGTTGAAGATACAAGTATCTTTCTATGTCTGTTAAATTTTTTGAACTTGTTGTATAACAAAAATAATATAATTATTTGGATCCCATTCATCCAGAAGGGTCAGGACGTTGTTAACTTTATACTCCCATTCAGATTTACACAGAGTTGTAAAACAAACAAACAAAAAAGTCACATATTTTATGACTTTTGGTTACAACTTTAACATTACAGCATAAAACTGAGAGGAAATTTGTGAGTATAGTTCTATATTTGCCCCATAAAATATCGAAGCCTTAAAATATTGTCACTAGTCCTCTATCGAGAATGACACTTCATTTTGTATATTCATTTAATAGTAAACCAAATTTCCTATCTAATAATGTCTTACCTAAAATCCAAATAATGGCTCTTAATAAAAACTTAATATGTAGTCAGTTTGTGGACCATTAGGATCATTGTTGCCTTTTCTTTCCGTTTTCTCCTCCCATTCTTCTTTTGATTGGGACCTTAAGAATATTGAAATGCTTATGGTGCCTTACACTGTCGGTCACTTCATTTCTCTAACTACATCATTGATTCTTAAGATTAACCTAATTTTAAACTAAAACTGACACTTTATGAAAATATTTTATGTTAAGTAATATAATAAGATGCTTTTTTTCTTACTTTTTTGAGACAAGGTCTCACTTTGTAGGCTGGTTTTGAACTCACTCTGTAGCCGAAGTTGGCCTTGAACTCATGGCAATCCTCTTCCTTCAGTCTCCCAAGTGCTAGGATTACAGGTGCGTGTGACCACACCAACAAGATGCTTATTTTTATTAAGATACATCTAGATCTCTTGCAGGCTGTCTATAGAACTTCGTATATTCATTTAATAGTAAACCAAAATGTGACCTATTTGCCAATTTGAGTAAATATTTTCATCATCGAACCACTTTACACATGTTTTATGTACTTTTTTCCAATGTTTTGCTTTAAAGAAAGACATATTCAGAGTAAAGCCTTATAAAATAAGGTGGTTAAGCATTCTGGGTGTCTGAGTATATTCTATATGAATTTTTGCTTCCTTTCAAATCATGTGTTTAATATTTGAACTGGTCTGGATAGAATTTGCTCCTCACAGAGTCTTAATGGTTATTATCTAGAACTTACTATATTCTAAG
>RJWT010015710.1:0-20264 GCA_004365215.1 Cuniculus paca | reverse complement strand
CCCCCCGGCCGTTCCTTATCTCGGGATGTACTTGACGGACCTAGCGTTTATTGAAGAGGGAACACCAAACTTCACTGAAGAAGGCCTTGTCAACTTCTCCAAAATGAGGATGGTAGGTGATGGCTTCATCGTTGGCCTGTGGCCGTGACCATCACAGGTGACAAGGAAGAGGGAAGGGATGAGGTGGAGGAGATGGCAGAGAGTGGGTCTGGCGCCTGCTGCTGGCTGCTGGAGGAGATTCGGAGTGGGCTCATTTGCTCGTGCAATCTGGGCCAAGGGAGAGGACATAAAGCTCCAGGAAGGTGTAAGACTGACTCCTGGTGGATGCCGGCTGCGGGCTTCTCGCTAGGCAACCAGCCTTGGCCAGGAGCCCCTGGGCTCACATCCTGCAAATCCGAGGTGCCACAGCCAGCTGCCTCTGACGTATGATGAATGCTCTTGGCATTTCCTGTGGTTCCCTGAAGGGCAAGCACACCAGGCCCAGGGAATGAGCAGCCCTGGAGGAAGAAACCTGGGGAAGCCCGAGGAGGATAAGGGGGTGCAGGCCAGGAAAACACCTCTGCTTTGCTTGTCGTCTCTGTTTCTGACAGATATCACACATCATCCGAGAGATACGCCAGTTCCAGCAGACCTCGTACCGCATAGACCCTCAGCCAAAGGTAATGTTGTGGTTATGAGGGGGTTAATAAAAAGAGTGGAAATCAATGAGTAAAAAATAATAGACTGTCAGGAATACCGACAGCTGTCTCAGAGACAGGACCAGTGCAACAGAAATCTTTAGCAAGTCTGACCAAGGAAATAGGAAGGAAGGCAGAAAGGACACCAACTCATGGCCACAGTCTATTGACCTTACGCTCTACCTTTCCTGGAAATCCACCTGCTTCCTCTGTCTCCATCTCCCCTACCCCAGGCTGCACACACAGAATGCAAGACCCAGACTGGATGGCGCCCTCTGAAGAGCAGAGTGGGTAGCAAACACCCCCTCTGCAGAAAGGAAGCCTTTTTTCTAAGCAACCGTACTTGCACTTCATGGTAACAAACAAAGACAAGACACCTCGTGTACAAGAGTATTAAACTATAAAATAGTAAAAAAATCTCACCGCAGAGTTTATAAGAACTGTATACAGAATAGAAAGTATTACAGAGAAATTAAAGATTTTGAGAAACATTTTAAGGTGAAACACTTGAAGATAACAATTTTCCAAAAACCGATCTAATAATCTAGTTCTAATGAAAATTTCAGTTGTGTTTTGCTTTTCTATTGGCAAGCTTTTCTAAAATTAATATGAAAAATCTGAAAGACTTGAAATCATCGAAAAAATTTTGAAATGGAAGAAAAATTTTGGAAGGCTTGCTTGACATTATTTCCAGAATTAATATACACTTATAATATTTTGCAGCTTCTCACATTAGAGAGACAAAACAGTGCTTAAACATATGAGTCTGATTTATTTCACATATGAGTGTGGACTCAAGTTGCATCCATTGACTTATAAAAGTCTCCACTTTATCTTTTTTATGACTAAGTAGTACTCCATTGTATTAAAAAAATCCCACGTCTTTTTTATCCATTCCTTGGTTGATGGGCATTTGGGCTGTTTCCAAAATTTTGCTATTACAAATGGTCCTGTGGTAAACATGGGTGCACATGTATCACTGTGATATGATGCTTTTAATTCTTCTGGGAAAATACCTAGAAGAGGACTAGCTGGGTCAAATGGGACCTCTAGTCCTAGGTTTTTTGAGGAACCTCCACACTGATTTCCGCACTGGTTGCACCAGTCTGCATTCCCACCAACAGTGGAGAGGGGTTCTTTTTACCCCACAGCCTCGCCAGTGTTTGTTACTGGTTGAATTCTTGATTGTAGCCATTCTTTCTGGGGTGGGATGGAATCTCAGTTGCCTTGTCCAGTGCAGCTCTCAAAGTTTCCAGGTGGAAGGATGGAGAAATGAGACAAAGAGCTGATGTCAGGTGGAGCCCTCTCTCTGGGTAGAGGAATGGAATTACTCAACAACTGCAGTGCGTTTATTCATACATTTGGCAGGTTGGTGTCACGTGACACCCCCTTTGCCTAGCAATGCATTGCTTGGATTCTGTCGGGGTTTGGTGTTCTCTGGACTGAAGCAGCTTATTCCTGTGGCTCTCCTCGGTGCTCTTTGTTCTGGGAAGGGGCTTGCCTGGCTCCTGCACGTGTGACCAGTTTCCAGCTTCAGGTGCTCCCTGCACTCAGTGTTGTTTCAATTTGCATCTCTCAAATGACCAGTGATGTTGAACCTTTTTCATACATTAATTTGCTGTTTGTATTTCTTCAGCTGAGAAGTGCATGTTCATCTCAGATGCCCGTTTTTGGATTGGGTCTCTGAGTTTGGGGCTGTGATGTGTTTGAGTTCTTTGTGTGCTCTCAGCAGTAATCCTTTGTCTGAGGAGCAGCATTTTTTCCCGGTTGTAGGTTGTCTCTTGAAGGGAAGGGTTTTAATTGGAAAGAAAACAGTCCTGATGTGACCAAGAAGTTGACATGCTGGGACCCCCACCTGTTCCTGAAGATTCATTTCACACTGTTCACCTGACAGGCTCCAACCTGGCCTCACCAGTCTTTTCTTAACCCTATTCTTTTAGAACGGTGTGAGCTTGATTTTAAAAACCAAGAAGGCCACACCAAGGTTTCCATGCACCTCACAGCCAGCCTTCCCTGCTCTTAACGCCTTCATGTTCCCTTGGTCTGTTTGCTAGAATTAATGTGCTAGCACTGATGCATTATTATTAATGAGTGCTTACTCGTAGTTTTCCAGATTTCCTTGGTTTTCACCCCATGCCATTTCCCTCTCCTGAGATCCTGTTCAGGACACCATGTTTCATTAGGTACCAAGGTCCCATAGGCTTCCCTTGGCTGTGGCAGTTCTTAGACTTTCCTTATTTTTGATGACCTTGACTTTTTAAGGCATACTGTCAGGTATGTGTGTGAGAGTGAGTGTGTGTTTGGGGTGCTGCGATGGAACCCAGAGCCTTGTGTATGTCAGCTGAGCGTTCACCCACCCAGAGCCCTCCGCAATCCCCATCGGGTATTTTGTGCAGCGGCACTGTTGGAATCTGCCTGATGTTTTATCACAGTTAGGCTGAGGTTCTGGTGCCCGGGCTGGAGCACAGAGGTGAGGTGTCCCTCTGCCATGTCACACGTAAGCGCACATGCGTTGCAGTTGATAACTGTTGATGTCAGCCTTGACCCGATGGCTGGTCAGGTTCTCCCCTGCGAAGCAACCCTCTCTCCACGCTGTGCTCTGGGGTGGAGAAGGGTGCACTCTCTCCTTGAGAACAGAATATCCACACGGTGACTTGGAGTTCTTATGCCTGAGGCGTTTGTTCCTTCCCTCTCACTGGCTCAGGCGCGCACTTGAGTCAGTATGGACCGATGGGCTTGTGCAGAGGGTGCTGATCCAACACTACTTGACTTTGTTGCTGAAATCGCCTCAGTTTGGCCCTGGGGCTCTGTCAGTTGACTCCTTGGACCTGTCCCCATAGTGTAGGTCTTCTTCTTTACTTTTTTAAAGACTCCTTGTTTTCTGCCGCTTTACGATGCTCTAGATTCATCCTGTGTACTTCTGGCCCCAGTCCTAGAATCATGCATTCCTCCCCAAAGCTCCAGTTCCTCTTACCGGTGCATAGTGTTGAAAGCCTAGATGCAGTCTCTAGGTGTGCTCCTTGAGGGGGTGTTGTTTCTTTTAGCCCCGCTTGACTGGCAGAGCACGGAACTACACATGCGTGTGTGTGTGTGCACGTGTGCGCGCTGACCCATTTCTCTCTGTGACCTGAATGCGTGACACCCCCGAGGGACAGAGCCATGTCTGTGTGTTTATTATGACAGCCCCAGAATCTGCACAGTGCCTGGACCATGGTACATAGCACATGTTTCTTGATTAATTCATTCAAATAAGGAAAAGAAAAACCCCAAGGTTTCACTGTTACTGCTGCTGTTCAGTTTTGAACTGGAAAAAGATAACCATTGTGATGAAGCAATAAAAAGAAGTGAAAGTTATACAGATCTGACAGGTAAGAGTAAGGGCTTTAATTTCCAGATGTTTTCACCAGCTACCTAGAAAATCCAAGAGAAAACTTAAATAGTAAGGGAACACAGCAACACCATATATAAAAAGCAATGATTTTTATTACTTTGGTAATATCCTGTTGAAATGGAATATTGATGATCTCATTCAAAATAACAACCAAGCCTATATCGCTTTGAACTAAGAGAAACAAAAAGTGTGTAAGACCTTTATGAGTTGAAGCACATCAAGTCGGAACTGACTCAACAGACAGCTATGTCATATTCATGAGTCAGAAGACTTGTACTTGTTAAGATGTGCATTGTCCTCAGATTAATCTGTGAGTTCACTGAAAACCTAACCAAAACCCCAACAGGATTTTTCATGCAACTTGACAAACACCTTGAATTTCATAAGGAACCTTAGGAGAAAAACAGACAAGAACTTGAAAAATTAGAACTCAGCCCACCAGCTATCCTAAAGTTGTAAGAGCAAATAAAGAGGACTTCCTGGCCCAACACAGAGTCAACAGAGCAGAACAGTGTCCCGATACAGAGTCTATGTGAAAATTTAATGAGACAGAAACAGCATTTGTGGAAAGTGCCAAATAGAAACTGACTATTCAATAAGTGGGATAGGAATTTTGACTGTCCATCTTATACTGTACCCAAAAATAAACTCCAGATGAGTTTATTACCTAAATATAAAATGAAATATGTATGCTGTTTGAATAAAGTACAGGATAAAATATTCAGGACCTTTGGATTCGAAAGACCTTAAGTACAGAATGCAAACGCTAAAAGGACAAACTTGATAAAGTTTGCTACATGAAAAAATTAAAAACTTCTACATGACAATGGGCAGTTATTTAAGAAGTTTACAAACCATAGATGAGACAATATTTTCCAGCATATAAAGGAAAATAAAAACATTCCTATAAATCCATAAAAAAGCATAAACAATGGAAAAGGTGGCAACTCTGTGAACAGTTGGTTCACAGAAGAAATACAAATCACCAGTAAATATTTGAGAAATGCCCAATGTCACTAGTAAAAAGGGGAAAGAAGTGCTATTCATGAGACATCATTATCACTTTCCAGATTAACAAAAATTCCAAAGATTGATGATGTCACAGATGAGTTAAGCTATAGGAAAACAGGTTTTCTTATGTACTGTAGAATACATAGTTTTAGCGGTCATGTTGAATTATTTAAGTTAAACATTGTGTACACTGAGCAACCAGAACTCAGCTGTATATAGTCAGTGATAGCAAGAAGCTTCAGTCTGCGTTGGAAAACACACTGGTTGCTTCTTTTTTTTTTTTTTTTTTTTTTTTTGGCAGCACCAGGTATAGAACTCACGACCTTGTGCCTGCCAGGCAGGTGCTTAGGCCACTGAGCTAAATCCCTGGCCCTTGTCTTTTTGAGACAGGGTCTCACTATGCTGTTCAGGCTGGCCTTGAGCTCACTTTGTAGCCCAGGCTGGTCTTGAACTCACAACGATCCTCCTGTCTCAGCCTCCTGAGTGCTCAGATTGCAAGCATGCGCCACCAGGCCCGGCTTGCTTCTTAAAATGTTAACTGTGCATCTATCATGCAATCCAGCAGTTTCTCTCCAAGGTAGGAATGAAAATGTCTATGAAAATCCTGGTATAAAATGTCCAGAATGTTTTTTACTAATAGCAAAAAGTTAAAAACAGCTCCAGTGCCCATCAGCAGAAGAAAGGACAAACAAACTGGGGTGCATCTCCACACTTGGGCCACTACTCCTTAGTAATGAGAGGGAAAGCTGGTGATTCATGTGGCTGCTTGGGTCAATCTCAAAACATGTGTGCTGAGTGAAAGAAACCAGACAGGAAGTTGTGTCTACTGAATGAGTTCATGTATATGAAGCTGTCGAGTCACAAAATTAAAGCAGCAGATGCTTCCAGGAGCAGATGACCAGGACGGTGCATGAGGGAACTCTGAGGGTAACGGGTGGCTCTTTAGCATACGTATCTATGGAAGTGACATGGGGTTGTGTTCTCAAACATGATCAGACTGTTTGTTTCAATTCTATACATATGCTAGGTTTCAACAAAAATAAGACGAAGCTTTCCTGGAAACACCCTCTCCCCCAGCGTTCTTAAAATGTTAACTACACTCTAGTGTTCTTTCATCTTATTTCTGAGGTCCACCTGGCTGGGACACTAACACATGAGCAGCAGGAAACACATCTCAAGGACTTCTCTGTCATTGTGTAACAGGGACATCTTGACGTCAGCAAATCACCTTTCCATGTGCGATCCCTCAAGATAAATATCAATAACTGTCAATACTCTATGTCAGCCAGCACCCTCTGGGCTGACCTGGAGCTCCCCAGAATTTAGTAGAGTGGAGGATGAGGAATACAGTGCACTGTAAGATGCTGCTTACGATTATAAGGGCAAATGTAAGACGTAATATCCATAAAGACACAGTTGTATCATGGGGGTACACAGCACGTGATCATAGCCATGCTTCGTATGGGTCTTGTCTTCATTACTTTCTTGTTGCTGAGTCAATACTCAACACCCTTAAACTTAAAAGAGGAGCGCTTTATTTTGGCTCATGGTTTGTAGAAGTTTCAGTCCATAGTCAGCTGGCTCCAAAGCAAGGCAGCATAATGGAGGAGAAAGAGTTTATGGCATGGCAGGCAGGAAGCAGCAAGTGTCCAAGGCAGTAGGAATTCCAGGCCACGCCCACAGCAACCCACCTCTTCCCACCAGGCCTCACCTCCCTACATCACACCCAGCCATACACCCATCAGTGGTCCAATCCAGTATCACATCTGTGATTCAGCATCACATCCATGACCCAGTATTCCACACCCATGATCCAGTCACTCCCCAAAGCCCCACCTATGAGTGCATGAGGCTTGGGGGCTATCTAGATAAAAGCTGTGATAGGTCTTACCTGAGGCTGGGGTTGAGAGACTAGAGATATTTGTTGTTGTTTTTCAATGAGAACATATTTGTATTAGTCACCTTCCATGTTGCTGAAACCCAATACCTGACCCCCACAATTTAAAGGAGGAAATGGTTTGATTGGCTTATGGCTTCAGAGGACTCAGTCCATGGTAACTGGGTCCAAAGCAAGAATATCATGGTAGAAGGGTGTTGTGGAGCACAGCCGCTCAATTCATAGCAGAGGGAAGCAGAGCAAGAGATTAGTGCCAGAGAGTAAGGGATGAAGAACCAGACAGATGACCCCAAGGCCACAGCTCCATGACTCCCCAGACACACCCCAAAGTGAGCTCCAACAATCCCCAGGTGGCTACCAAACCAATCAACTTGATAATTAAGTTTATTATCACAGTAGTGATGTTTTCTTTAGTTACATGAACATGTAAAATGTTTAAGAAAAACATGTCAAATTGTATCAAATTCCATTCACAGAATGTTTGTCGCTGGAATTTCTTTCTTTCAGGTCACGCAGTACTTGCTTGATAAAGCCCTCATCATTGATGAAGATACACTCTACGAGCTCTCACTAAAGATTGAACCCCGGCTCCCTGCTTGAAGACCTGGCCTTTCCCTGAGATCTTGGTGTTTCCGTCACAGATAGTGGGACAGACAGAACTGTGCATGCTATGCATCATGCCGTGCACGGGGGACAGAGGGAGATGAAACCAGGCTCCTCTCTCCACCAAAGGTGGAACCGGACTGAATTCTGTCTGCAGCCAGAGTGGAACCCAGCTGTGTGGGTCAAAGACGGGCACTTCAGCCTGGGGAGGGAAAGAGTGAAGGCTGGCAAGGTACAAAGCATTTTACTTACGGGGCAGTAAGAGGGGGAAGCTGTACGTAAGAAGGTAGATTTCCCTCTGTCCCATGTTCTCTGAGAACTCAGGAACAAGGACCCACAGAACAGACCCGATGGCACCTGACTGGCCGGTGTGCACCCACGACCTCCGAGGATTGAATTGCTTCCATTACCCGTGGTCACAAGCACCCTCCCTAGGGCCAGCACGTGACAGTGTCCGTGTGTGGCATGTGCATGGAGAACTATCACATCGGAGGTGTGGTGTGACCCGACACCAGGACAAGAAAGAAATGGTGAATGAAACCCAAGTGCATTTGTGGTACATTTCCTTAAAAGCAACAGAGGGTTCCAGCCAGTGGGTCTTTGGGGTGTGGGAGGGGACCTCTTTCTGAGACTGGTGACCCCAAGAAGCCACCTCCTCAGAGACAGCTTCAGGGTTTGCAGGAGGCTGTGCACCACCTCACCGGCAAAACTAAAGAAGACAGAGACCACGAAGCGCTGTGGCGAGAACGGGTTTCCTGCTCCACGAGATACAGCTAACACCCACCTCCGCACCCCGCTCGGCTTGAGATTTCTTCCCCGCAAAGTACTGCGGGACTCTTCTGATTACACACAGGCTTGCTACAAACACTGGTTGTGTTTTTAAAAACCATCTTGTGGGATTTTCTTTTGACAATCCTATGCTATCATGTGCTGCTAGCAGAGAGCTCCCCTCCCTCCCTGATTTGAAAATGCTTTGAGATCATTCCAGTGTCAGTGCAGGGGAAATGGATCCACCCACCCGATGGCTCTGCCAGCAGAAAACAGGTTGGGGAGGGAGCTACCAAGGTGGCAGCTGTGCAGGCAGTAGGGCTAGCTGCTGGTGTACCTCCCTCTTCCCTTCTCAGGGACACGGAAGAGAGAACAGTATCACAGTGTTATTCCTTCAGCCCACTGAGCCTGACTCTCTTAGAGGCATGAAGCTTATTGAAGCTGACAGTGAAGAATCCCGTCTGGCTATTTTTGCTTTTTCTTTGCACTTCAATTATGTGGTTAACAGCTGGCTAATAAATCCTCCTGGCTGGCTCTTAGGATCCACCAGCAGAGCTGGCCAGATAATGTACCATAGAGGCAGAGAAGGCAGCTTTCTGCATGGCCAGGGCTGTCTCTGGACATAATCCTACAGTGAAGCAGCAACTAAGTAAAAGAAACTATTCATCATATGTGAAGACCACCCCCAAAATCTTCTCCATAGCTCAACAGTATAGCATTGAGCCCAAGGAGCTTTCCTTATGGACGCTTTTTCTTTTTCAAAGAATGTTGCTTGTTCATTCTCTTTAGTTTTAAGTAAGAGACTGATGTATCTTGATGCATGGAGTGCAGCATGGGCTGTTGGATTCTGACGATGCATCCTCCTGATGAGTTCCTCAGTGCTCAGAAGCTGAGGGCTTGACATAATGCGTGTTGATGGCACCATACACCTCCAGGCCTTGCAGAAGAGGAGGGAAGTACAGGTGAGCTTTCTTGGCTCCAGAGTACATACTTGGGAGGTGGACTAGAACCAAGGCCCATCCAGGAGAGGACCAGGCACTTCCTAGTTCGGGTGACACCGTCCTCTCAGCCTTGGTGTCCTGTGGCCCTCCAAAGGGAAGAATGTGACTCTGTCCATGTTTCTTGGAGGTTTGGACTCTTATTCCTTGACCCAAATGTTCCAGAGGCATTGCAGCCAGCTTCTTAAGAAAAAGTAAGAGATGGAGGAATTTTCAGGGCTCCTCCCCTTCTGGAGCGCAGCTCTTCCCACTCGTGAGAAAGCCTCAGAGCGGATTCCTGCACCGTGCAGGACACGCCCCCCCCCCCGGTGGTCATCCATGGGCACTGCCACTTGTTGTGCTGACAGAGCATTTAGCGAGTTCCAGGCCACTGCTTCTACTTCCCACAGCTGAAGTACAGAGAACTCCACTTCCCAGGGAGTCCCTGGATGGCCTGTGCCTTTGTGGGCCAGCTGAGAGTCAGCAGATAAACCTTCCTCACGTTGGAACCCCTCAGAGCAATGCGTGCATCTCTTCCAATGTCAAAGTCCCTGTCTGCTGCTTCTTCCAGCTGTGTGTCTGCTGTGACATGTGTGCCCACAGCTCCATCTACTCAGATCCTGTTCTGCAAGACCTATTTCTAACAGTAGGCAGAGGTCAGCCTCTAACAACCAGGGAGTAAGCCCGGGTTCAGAAGTAAAATCCCATTTCATGATTTCACAGGAATACTCCCATTTAGGACTCAGTGGAATCGAGGATTTTAGGGGATGCCTTAGGTTTCTAACGAAGACATCCAATTTTGCTGCAGGGATAAATCTTTTGCCAAAGCCAACATGCTATTTGACAGATTCAGCATGAAAGAACAGAATGTCTTCAGTTTTCTTCAGTATTTTTCCTCTGACGGAATTAAAGGGGGAATGTCTCACTGCTGCAGCACTGAGAAGGGGCTCCCACACAAAGTCCCAGTGGCTGTCTGCTAAACTTCAGGGCATCTTAAAGTATTTCTCATAAACAAGTGAAGGTCATGGATGCTGCAGAAGTTGGAAGAGCAAACCCAGCCTGTGCCCATTTGAAACGATGGGGCTGCCCCTCTACTGTCGCATTACATCATGAGACAAGCTCTTGGGCCAGCCAGGGGGCAGCCTGGAAATTCTTAAAAAGTCTCACAAGAGCGGCTATCCTCAACGAAATTAACCTGAGTTAAAAGCAAACCATTTTATTTAATGTTTCCTTTCAAAATTTGGACTTATTCCCCCTGAGTCTTTTCATTTTAAAGGTTTCTTCTATCCAATATACAAAAAATTTTACTATTGAAACAGCAAGAAGGTAACACACTTTGTCAGGCTAATATACACAGTGAAAAATCAATGAATGAGAATCATGCTACAAATAAGTTTGTAAGGTTCAATAACAACTGGATTATTGACACCACTGACCCTTGGTGATGTAAAATTAATGCATAGTAGGTGAGAGTGGAAACCAGTCTGGTGGCTGGAAATATAAACAGGAGCAATCAGAAAAGCATTCATCTCAGCTGTCTCTCAGGGTTATGGTAGTAAAAGTCCAAGGGACAGCCACCCTCGGGCTCATCTGTTCCAGGAAGTAATGGTTGGATGTGACTATGTCAAAGCTATGTGTTTCCCACACCCATTTAGCATTTCTCCAGAAAGCTGCTACAAAAGACTAGAGGGCCAGGCACCTGTACACTGAGTCCTAGCCTGGATTCACACCCACAAGCTGGGCAAGCTTAGGCTAGTGTCCACACCTCTCTGAGCCTCAGCTTTGTCATTTGCAAAAAGGGGTGGAGAGTAATTGCTGTGCTGTGGACTGTAAACTGTAATGTGCTGTCCCTGTGGGAGGTAACCTCATATCCTCCTCAGCTCTCTTTGGCAGAGCAGTTGAACATAATTCTTTATTATTTGCGTGTGTGTGTGTGTGTGTGCGCGCGCGCGTGTCTCTGTGTGTATGAAGCATATTGTTTGTGTCCAGTTGCTTGAAGAAAATCTACATCTGCAGTTCCAATTCCAACCGAGGGTTTGTGCTGCCGGACACTTGCGGGTGGAGGTGGAGGTGGAGGTGGCGCCTGTATGCAGAATAAACTTTGCCTTTCTTGGATGCTTGGAAATCTCACGGCTGCTTCCTTGAGCACTTCTCGAGTTCCTCTGCACTGTCTGCTTCATAGCAATGGGCTCCCTGCGGCATTCTTTTCCTTCTGAAATTCACAGGAGCCTCCCCAACCCACGCTTCCTGTAGAATTAAGTTTCAGGCTCACGGGCTCCTGTCGGGGAGGAGGATAGCTGGGTATATTGACGGGGCTCGGGTGACATCAACATGGGTGAGTCGTCACTGCCCTTGAGGTCGGAGGCCTGGCGCTCGGTGTGGAGTCGGTGCAAGTCCTCTCTGGAAACCCGAAGGCTCTGCGCTGGTGGCCGAGGGAGCTGGAGATGCACAAGCAAAGGCCTGGACAAGATGGCGCCACCGGGGAGAATCACAGGGCTGACTTCCTGCCGGTTTCCCTGTTTACCCCGCCCAGGCTACACGACTACTGCGTGATGCCACCCGCATCCGGGGCGGGTCTTAGCTGCTGTGTGTCAGTCATCCCTAGACACCCCCACAGCTGTGGGCCGCGTACCCATTTACCACAGTGAATGCTCCCGATGGCCCGGTCACCGGTCCAGCAGGCCGTGTCACAATAAAGGCAGGCCATTCACCCGTTTCCATTTGAGATCCACTGCCCACTCACATCGCTGCTTCCCTGCAGAAGCACAGGTTATGGGTGGGAAGAGGTGGCCTGTCCCCAGGTGAGAAGGCCAGTCTGCAGGTGACATGGGGTCACCCAGGCTTACTGGACCTTGGGAAAAGAGGGGGGGGGAGCTAAACTGGGCTTGTGTCCCTAAGGCTGTAGTTTTTCTTAAAAGCACAATTTTAAAATTCCAATTTTCCTTCCCTCCTTTTTGCCTTTCTTTCTACTTTGGAAATCCTGCTCCACCACGTCCTCCAGCCTGGCTGGGTCCGGAGACAGGAATGAGCTGGTGACATTCATGTGGTCGCAGAGGCTGGTGGTGACTGGGGCCAGCAGCCCAAGCAGTGTCCAGATGGCCGGGCCACTGTCCAGAGTGCTGGCGGGTCGCTGCTATTTGTAGCCAACCTTTCCTGTTGGCAGTGGATGGGCTGGGAGGGCTATTTTTAAGCACAGAGGCGGCCTGCGGGCCTCCCGGATGGTGGGCTGAGCTCGAGTGGTGAGAAAGAGACTCATCCTGGACGCCTCAGTCTAGACTGGAGTGAGACTGTCACTGTCCCTGAGTCCAGCCCCAGACGGGGAGTGGGAAGGACATCCCTCTGGCCCCAGCCGGGCGGCTTCCTCCTCTCTGGCCGTGACTTAAAGGGTTCACTCTGTGGAGCCAGAGCCCCGAGGCTGGTGCTCCTGGGAGGAGAGAGAAGCTAGGCCCCGAAGTGCGGCCTCTCCCGGGAACCCTGCCCCTGGTCCTGGTCCGGGCAGCCCAGCTAGGTCTGGGGCCAGCAGAGGCCCACCTGCCTCCTCACAGGGCATTCAGAGAAGGGGCGGTGCCTTCAAGGACATCGCTGGGGGAGCCAGGGTGCCCCCAGGTGGCCCAGGATTGGCCCGGTGTCCCCGGGCCCCGCCCAGTGCCGAGCCTTCTCCAGCCCCAGGCAGCTCCACTGACACTTCTTGGCTGTGTGAGTGACCGGCAGGACTTGGTGACTCCTGCAGCTTCAAGGTCAGTGGGACTTGGAACCTCTGCTTCTGTCTCCAGCGAGGGGACACTGCTGGGACCCGAGAAAGGGTCTGGGGAGACTGGAGGACTGGGCACGCAGGACAGGCACAGGCGTGGGAGGGGTGCAGTCTTAACTCCCCAGAAGCCGGTGGTGTCAGCCTGGCTTCTGGCACAGGCAGGGACAGCTGGGGTGAGGTAGCAGGACCTTCTCTGCCAGCAGTGCTGCTAATACGGGGTCAGAGACTTGGGGTGAATGAACTAGAAAAATTCACGTGTGAGGCCCCCTAAGGACGTTATCAATGGGGACCCAGTTTACACTGGCCAGTATTAATGCTGCAGATTCATCTTGGAAATCAGGTAGACACTGAAAATGAATGAATGAGGACTCGTCCTTTCCCCAGGAGGTGTTTTTGTTTGTTTGTTTTTTTTGTTTTTCTTTGAAGCTTCAGAATTGGGCTAAATGTGTTTCACCTCTGGCAAAACCCTGGTTTTATTTTTGCTGTTTGAGGTGAAGGGATAGAGCCCAGGGCCTCGACACTGAGCAACATCCCCAGCACCCCCCCTTTTTGCTTTTTCTTCTTTTTACCTTTTATTTGGAGACAGGGTCTCATTGAGTGGCTAAATTGCCCAGGCTGGGTTCGAACTCACAACCCTCCTGCCTCAGCCTCCCATAGTGCTGGGATCACAGGTGTGTACCACCATGCCCAGCTGAAGGCCCAGCTTTGCTTACTTTTTGGGAGGTTCTCGGGGGGTTGGTGCCATCTCTGCCCTCTTTGAGTACGGGGTGCCAAGCAAAACTCATACCTTTGGTATCTTTGGTGCAGTCCTGCAGGCTCTGTGACTCCAGCGCCCTGGAGTCTGCAAGGTGACAGCTCTCAGGACAGGGCCCTGCTGCCCACCAGCTTTGAGTGGCCTGCAGCTCCCTCTTCCAGGAAGGGGGTCACCCTCAGGGAAGGTCTAGTGACAAGGGGCCTGGGAAGGGCTCTGTCCTGCAGGGGGCACCTGGACATCCTGGACTGTCCACCCTTGCTGAGCAGGGTGGAGAGCCCAAGGCCGCCTGTGGGGTACACCATGCCTGTGTGGCCACATGAGCCCCACACTCCTCACAGCTGGGAGGGGACCATCCTCTCAGCTGCCCAGCGTGCTGGTGTCTTGGAAACCCGCTGCCATCCTGTGGACCTGGGCCAGCTCCAAGGACGTCCTCTGACTCGGGGACTGACGTGGTCGTCCCCGGCTTACACCTGCTCCCTGGCCTTGCGGAGCTCAGAGCGTAGACATGTGGACAGCAGCACCAGAAATAGCCCCAGGCTGGCACAGGGTCGCACAGGTCTTCATCATGGAGGGTCACTGTGCCCAGGGCCCCAGGAAGGGGCGGGACAGGCCCAGGTCGTCTGCAGTATGGGGTCACTGAAGCAGGGAGACCTGCAGACCAGGGGGCTGGGGCTCCTGGAACCCTGCCCGAGGCGTGTCACGTGGCCAGCGGTCCTTCTGCGGCAAGGGTGAAGGGCAGCAGATGCGACCCTGTCACTGTTGGATGTCAGTGTGTGCTCTTAACCCCGCGCACAAATCCCCAGCCTGGAGCCTGGAAACTCTGCCCACTTCTGGCATAAATGCTGTACGAAGTTCTTTCTAGACAGAGTTCTAGAGGCGCCCAGGCGGGGGAGACTGAGGCACAGAGCATGAGCACTGGAGACCCTTCCCTCACCTCCAGATGTCCTCTTTTCCAGGGGAGGAAAGAGAAAGCGAGCAGGTAGGCCACAGTCCCTGGCACGGCAGCTGGTGTCAGAGTTCAGTGGGCCGCGATGTCCCTGGCACCTGTCCACGTTAGCAGAGGCCTGGCGACCAGGAGGACACAGGCTTGTACCCTGGGGCTCTGGAGGAGTCACATGCCCTGAAGTGACAATCCTCTGCCTCACCTGCTGCAGCGGCAGGCGGCACTCCTGGGTCCTGAGTTGCAAGCACAGCCTCTCCCATTGCTGGTGCCAGTCGCCTGTGCTTGGGCAGTGTTGCCGTGCTGCACATGCCATGGTCAGGTGCTTCCAGAGACTCATTCAGGAGGCAGAGCCTGGGCATGGGTCAGCTGAGGCACCACACCGAGCACCCACAGCTTAAAGGAGGGGAGGCCTAATATGGCTCACGTTTTAAGGGGATTTGGTTCGTGGTCAGCTGGCTCCGAGGCAGGAGCTTGATGGTGAAGGGGCCTGGAGGAGCAAAGCTGCTTAGGGGAAGCAGAGCAGGGAAGCAGAGCGGCGAACAGGGCCACAGAGGAAGAGGCCAGGGAGCAGACACAGACCCCAGGGCCATGGCTCCACAGATCTCCGCAGGGATCCCAAGTCAGTCAAGTTGACATCCACCCTGACTGCCTGGGAGTCTGGATTTTTAACACTCTACGACTGATTTTTTTTTTTAGCATTTTCCTTTTAAAATCATAAATGTTACTGTAAGTGATGCTGTACAGAGTTCTATTAAGAGAAAATTAAGAATCTGCCTCCTCCAAGTTCAATACTTGGGACCAATCCTTTTGTCAGCCTGATGAACAAATCCAGTCATTTTCTTTGTTCCTAAAAATATACCACAAATACACACACGTACATAAAACTGTCGCAAAGTCGGAGCCACTGTCCTCCTTCCTATGCAAGGTATTTTTCTCTTTCATCTAAGGCTGCACTGCAGACCTACACCTTGTATGTGGAGGAGGTCTTAACTCACCTGAACAGCGGCAGGATGTCCCACAGTCACAGCGACCACACTCGCAACAGCCCTTCTCCCTCTGACAGGCAGGTCATGTCTGAAATTTTCGCCACTAGAAACAGAACAGTGTTCCAAAAGCAGCCTTCTGCTTCTTTACTTACATAATGGCAGTTTTATTTCTGCAGGATAAATTTCTGAAGCACAGTGCAGGCCCAGTGGGCTTGGACATGTCTTTATCTCCGTAGCTGTTCCCTGGGGCCCTTTCCAGAGTGGTGGCAGCAGTTCCCGGAGCGGGCCAGGGCGTCCCTGTGCCTCCCCACGGTCCCGGAAGACCAGAGATCCCTTCAGCACCAGACGAAGACCCTGCTGTGCCTGCAAGCTGGCCCTTGGGTCCCTGTGCTCTCGTGGCAGCAGAGTCCCTGGCTCCGAGCAGCCCAGTGCTCTGGGGCAGGTGGCGGGCTTCCAAGGCCCTGGGGACAGATAGGACAGGGCTGGAAGGAGATGCCGCACTCAGGAAGGGACAGCATGGGAGTGAGCTGCAGGAGGGCAAGCATGGGCAGCCCAGAGGGGTCCTGTGTGTCCTCAGGAGAGAGGCTGGGGCCCAGAGGGGTCCTGTGTGTCCTCAGGAGAGAGGCAGCTTCAAAGGAGGGCTCCCCCTTGGCCCAGGAGACACAGGACAGGACAAGGAGGTGGCTTCATCCTGGAGGTGGCCAACGCAGGGATGGGAACAGGGTCCCTGAAGAGAGGCCTGGATGCGGCTGCAGGAGGCCTGTCTCCCAACCTGGTCCTCCCACTGTGTGCAGTCGGCAGCTCTGTGTGTGTTGAGGGGCAGATGCCTCTTGGGGCACAGTCTACTGAGTGCCCCCCGATGCTTGCAGTGGCACCCAGAGTCAGCCTCTCAGAAGTCAAGCGCGGGGACAGTATCAGATGCTAACGGGCCTTTGAGGACCGGACCATTCTACAGGCTGCCTGGGGCTTCGCTCTAGAAGGCTGACAAACGCATCATCATGGTCATTACCACTGGTTATCATTAGTGTGCCCATTTGATGTTTGAGAAAATTAAGGACTAGAGAGGCCATGCAGACTCGGGAGAGCTTTGCTGAGACAGCAGGTCAAGAGCCAGGCTGGGCTCTCTGGTTTGGGGCCTCTCCGCACTGCACTGCCCCTGTGTCTGCTCGAGGTCACCAGGAAGGACATGGCGGGCTTTGAGGATTCATAAACCACCCTCCTCCCCGTGCAACCTCTCTTGATAGAAAACGGTCCTCATGGGGAGTTGGTGCGTGGACATAATATATCTTATTTCTGTTTGCATCCTTTCCTCTCTCCCCAGCTCTTGCCCCCTGCATCTGCAAAAGATCCATCTCCCTGCTTCCTGTCATCTGCCTTTTATTTTGCTCTTTAATGTATTTATACTTGGGTTTCTCCTGTAAGAAACACCACGCGCTATTAAAGCTTGCGCGTCTGGTACATTTCACGTAACATGGTCAACTCAAGGTGCGACCTCTTTTTTGCTTATTTGTCTGTGTCACCTTACTGGAGAAAATGTCATAGACGCTGACAAAGGCTAAGCTATGCTTTCCCAAGCAGTGTGAAAAAAAAAAAAGGAGGAAAACAAAGCAAACTCAGGGAGGAGCTGTGGATGTGCTGCCCTTCCTCCTCCTGCAACCTCCTGAGACCTGGCTATTTCCTTCTTTCCTTCCTTCCTTCCTTCCTTCCTTCCTTCCTTCCTTCCTTCCGTCCAGCCTCCCCTGAGAAGAAGCATGGCCAGCACATTCTCCAAGCTGCTCACTGGCCGCGGTGCCTCTCTGCTGTTGGCCACTGTGGGCACCAGCGCCCTGACCACCGGCTACCTGCTGAACCGGCAGAAGGTGTGTGCCGAGGCCAGGGGCCAACACAAGCTATTCCCCCCAAGGTGAGTCCCGGTTTTGAGATGTTATCAAGCATGGGAAGTACCAGTGTATCCCCAGAGATACCAGCTGTTCACAAAGTGTGGTATATGTTTAAATAGAAAGATTATCACACTCCAAAACATATTGCCAAGAGCCCCCCTCAACATACTCCCCATTCAAAAAAATAAAAGCGTACCCCCTTCCCGTGAACCCACTCATCCCACCATCCTTGCTGTCTTCTGCGGCAGCTCCGCAGTCCTCTTTCCAGAGTGGCTTTGGTTACGCTGCCTCGGCTGCCTTGATGCGCTGAGCTGATTCAAAATGTTTTCCTTTCATGGTGACTTTGACTTTGGGCGAAATCAGAAGTCACACAGTGCTGGATCTGGTGAATGAGACAGACGAGGACACAGCGTCCTGCTTTTACAAGCCTGCCTTTCCCTTGGGTGGCGCTGGGTAGCAGGACTCGCCACATTTTTTAGCATAGCTCACAAAGACTCGGGAAAGAGGACTCCGGAGCTGCTGCAGAAAGTGGCAAGGACGCGGGACGTTTGTGCGAAGCCAGGGAGGGCTTTGCAGAGGATTCGTGGCATTGTGTCTCCCACTGAGCTCCATGTGTTTTGGTCATGCCTCGACCTCTCTCTTCCCCCGTTTACCTAAGCCATCCTCGAAGCTCTTCCACAGGACCCCTTATCTTTGAAGCCTTTCACGCTTAACGCGACCTCTGGCAGCTTCGGCCCGTAGGGCCTGCCCCAGGCCCTTCCAGCCCCCACCCGGCTGCCCCTGACCACCCCACGGTCCGTCCCCAGCGCCGACTACCCCGACCTCCGCAAGCACAACAACTGCATGGCCGAGTGCCTCACGCCGGCCATCTACGCCAAACTCCGCAACAAGGCGACGCCCAATGGCTACACCCTGGACCAGTGCATCCAGACTGGCGTGGACAATCCAGGCCACCCCTTCATCAAGACGGTGGGCATGGTGGCGGGGGACGAGGAGTCCTACGAGGTGAGCCCTTGGCTGCGGCCTCAGAGTGGGGCCCTTCTCTCTTCCAGGGGACAGTGTTCTGGCTCCTGCGGAAGGGCTCCCCGCTCTGTCGCACCACTGAGAGTGCCGTGGGGACGCCCAGGCTGCGGCTTCCCAGGGTCCGGCTGCCCCTTGGGAGTGCTCCGAGCTCACCGGGGAGGGGGAGTGGGGAGCAGTGGTCCCCTCTGTGACGGCCTCACCATGAAGATGGCAGGCGCCCGGGGCTGGGGCTAGGTCGACACATTCTCAGGCAGGGAGGTCCCTTTCCTGCTGCCTGGGGGTCTCCTCGACAAACCCACGGTCGCAGAAGCACAGGACGGAGCTCTGCGCGGCACCCCGCCTCTGGGCCTCCTCCTCCGGGCCAGGCCTGCAGCCTGGGGCCCTCTTTGCATCCTTGTGTAGCTCCCTAGAAGGCAGCAGCCAGGGAAGCGGGGGCAGCAGGGTGGACACGACAGGGGCTGGGGACACACAGCACCCCGGCGTTTCTCCTCTCCACACTGTATTCCCTAGAGGGCGGCCAGGGGTCCTGAACAGACTCGGCCCACGGCTGCAGCGGAGATCCCTGTTCTGTGCACCTGCGCCCCACCCCCCGGGTCTCCTGGGGTGCCTTGTCTCGAGCACAGCTTCACCTTGGCGCTGGACGTTCCCCGCGCAGCACCAGGCTGTGACCGGGGCGTCTCCCCCCTCACTACTCCAGCACCAGACTCCTCACTCAGCCCCGGGGCGTCCTCAGGAGCCGAGAGAGGACCCCGTCCAGCACCTCGCCTTCTCCCCAGAGCCCGAGGCTGCCCCGAGGGATGAGGGGCGAATGAAGTGCTCAGGTGGGAGTGCGCTGGCCACCAGCAGGCCCTGGCATCCTCTCTCCCGCAGGTGTTTGCTGAGCTTTTTGACCCTGTCATCAAACTGAGGCACAACGGCTATGACCCCACGGTGATGAAGCACCCCACGGACCTGGATGCCTCCAAGGTAGGCCCTGCCCCTGCTTTCCCAGGCCAGCTCTTCCCTGCAGAAGCCCTGGGCAGTGGGGAGCAGAGGACATTAAGAAAGTCCTGGAGTACTACTCTGCTATGAAGAAGGGCAAGCTTGAGACACCTGTAGGAAAACGGGTGCACCTGGAGACCGTAATGTTAAGTGAAATAAATCACATGCATAAGCTTAAATAGTGCCTGGCTTCTCTTACAGGAGAAACCCGAAGTATAAATAAAGAGTGAAATAGAAGGTGGATAAGGAAGAAGGGAAATAGATCTTTGCAAAAGGAAAGGGGACCAAGAGATGGAGGAAGGAGGAAGGAAAGGGGAAGCAGATGAAAAGAAACTGAGATGTGTTATAACCACACACCAATTCCCCAAGGGGAATGTAATCATGAACTGCAAACACACACTTTTAAACATACACTTTTTAACAGTTCTGAAAAGTATTGCTAGGGAGGCTGAGGCAGGAGAATTGCAAATTTGAGCCCAGCCTGGGTACTCCAGCAACTCAGTGAGACCCAGTATCCGAATGAAAAATACAAAGGGCCAGGATATCACTCAGTGCCAAGGCCCTGGGTTCCTCCCCCAGTCGTGGGGGTGAGAGGGGTTCTAACAACTAAACCAGTCCTAAA
>RJWT010015709.1:0-20268 GCA_004365215.1 Cuniculus paca | reverse complement strand
GAAGTGAAGGTATGGAGAGAATTTGTCTTCAATCCTGTGAACTGAGGTACAGTAATTAGTATAAAGCACCAGTGTCTGTGTTTGTGTGACGATTTATCCTGTAATTTGCTGTGTGACTCTCTATATGGAGCACGTTTCTTTAACAATGCCATTGCTGAGTCCCTATTTGCCCATTGCTGACCACTGTGTACGGAGTAAACGTGATTCCACATGATTGAAGCATGTCATTAGCAGAACATGGAGTTTAAAACATTTCCTTTCTCCTCCACTGAAAATAAAATCTGCTGCAGACTCCACCGCATCTTCCCCAAATGGTGGTGTTAGAAATGCTCTGCCAAGTCAAACATTATGTCTATGCTTTGCTGCACTTACATTTAAGTACAGTGATCACATTTTAAAACCAGCAAGATTCCCCTGAGACAGATGGACGGAGCGGAAGTGCCAGCTCTTGGGGTGGCACAGTCACTGACAAAAGGCTGGATTAGGAGGCCAGAAGAACAGAACTGTTCTGCGATCTCTCCTTACTGCCATCAAAAAAAAAATGTCCCTGCTTCATGGGCAACAGTTTACAGCACTGAGGCTGACCAGTTAATCATGCCTTCCGGATGCTGGCACTTACAGTAAACAACAAGAACAAAAATGGCACTGACCTGAATGAAGACCCCAAGAAACAAGAAGATACTTCAGGATAGAGAGTGTTACAAAAAAGAAATGCCAACGAATTGAAAATGCAAACGAGTTGAATTTGACACCTACCTACCTACAGAAGATTCACCGTGTTCATTGTTTTTTCCTTCTGTGCTGTTTTATGGGACACGGGAGAGTGAAGTGACATCTCCACAGAATCCCTAAACGGATTTTGTGTTCTGCAGGTGCAAAGGTTAATTTCAATTAGATTTAGGCCTTTATTCAGAAGATGAGCAGTAGGCTGATTTTCACATTATAAACATGTGGACATCTGGTTGCTTTTTGAAATAGATAAATGAATGCCTTAGAATAAAAGTCACACCTAAGGTTGGGTTAAAGCAATGGAGTAGTCTTTTTTTTTTTTACACTATTTGGTTAAGGACAATAAATCTAGCTTTTCAGCACCATAGATATATTAGTTTCTTATTTCCTTTGTTGAAGTAACAAATTACAACAAATTTAGTCCTTCAAAATGATGGACATTCATTGTCCTACAGTTGTCCAGGTCAGAAGTCGCACACAGATCTCGCTGGGCTAAAATCGATGCTCGCAGAGAAACATCCTTTCTGGAAGCTCGAAGTAAAAATCTATTCCCTTGATTTTTTCACATTCCAGAGATGGCCTGCACCAAATGCTCGTGGACTCCTTCCCCTGTCCTCAGCTCCCGCAGAGCTGGGTTTCTCTGACGAGTCCTACACTGTCAGGATGTTCCAGCTCCCGTTTCCATACTCCACATAATTATATGCTCTGTCCTAGATAATCCAGGAAAAAAACCTGTTATTTTAAGTTTAATTCATTGACAACTTTAACCTTATCTTCAACCTAAGCTACTCATTTCCACTTATTGTTTCCCAAATCAGATGAGTTAGGATGGAAATGACTACTGGGAAAGGGAGCACTAGCACACCTATTATAATGTACCATCTAAACTCCAAAAGTTCATGTTTATTTCACATGAAAAATTCATTCACTGGTCCCAACATATCCAAAAATTCTTAACCTAGGGATTAAGAATAAGTTGCAAATCCAAAATCTGGTTTTAATTTTATCTCTTGCAATGTTCCAAATATCATCATCCAAGTAACCAAGCCTTGGTTTGAACAAGATGTTAGCCGCCATTCTCCTTAGAGCGACACCCTCTACACTGACAGGCTTGGGACTGGAGGAAAGGAGCTGCACAGTCAGGGCGCACTCTGGGAACAGATCTGGTAATGCCCTGTGTTAGGTGGAGGCTTACCCAGCCTGCAGAGTCAGTGGTGGGAGAATAGAGGGCCATCTGCTTGCTGGAGCGCAGAGGACCCGCCCAAGTGTTGAGGACCTGGCGCTCACTGTAGTCTCTTGTGAGTCTTTATGGAAAACCCGAAAGGTCTGCAACGACGGACAGAAGCCTCTGTCCTAGGAGGCAGAAAGAGCTAGAAACAAAGATCTGAGTTCAGTGAGGAATTTAGAAGCTCCTCCAGAGAGGCAGAAGAGGTGACTTTCTCCTTCATTCCCTTTTATTCTGCCTGATCTGCCATCTTCCCTCCTCTGTTTGCAGACTGCATGTCAGTCATCCACAGTCACACCAAGAGCTTTGTTAATCTGCGAGGTGGTTGTTAAATCAAGTTGACAAATTGCACTTAATGATCCCATGAGCTAATGGGTACTACCATAGAGTGGTGAGAAAGACTCATGAACAGAGTGCTAGATTCTCTGATTCGAAAACAGGGTCTTGGGAAAGCTTAGTGTGTGTTAGGCCACGGTTTCAAATACTAGAAATGGAAAAAAAAAGAGGGGTGAAATAGGGCAAGAATGGAAAGTTAAGAAGAAAATCACCACTCCTATGCATCATCAGAATCTAGCAGGGCAAAGTCCACTTGTGGCCTGAAAATGAGGTGGTTCTCCGTCCTCTGGCATCGGCTTTGAACCATGGTCTCCATCTCATGACAGAAATTCCTATTTGCAGCTGAGTCATTTGATCAGACTTTCCAGGCTTTGAACTTTTGGAGATGGGAATCACCTTTTCTATCACATACTCTCTCTCCATTCAGGTCCAGAATAGCAGTGTTCCTGCGGGAATAAAATTCTCAAGACTCTGTGAGTCTCCAGCCTGTGCTGAGTAATTCACACCATGAAACAGAGGTTCCTTAACTTTTGATATAATGTATCCATCCCTCTACTGACAATACATTCCAATGTCTCATAATTCAAAGGCCTCACAAAATACACTAGGACATTTTTTCACTGTTGGAAAGTTCACTTATTTCTTTCTTCCCTCTAGAGAGCAATGTCAGATTCTGATGCAGCTCTCCAAAATTCATTTTCTACTTATTACATACATAATAACATGATATAAATCCTTCCACTTTTCAAACTAACAAGAGAAAAAAATACATTATTTTTCTTTGCCTTAAGGGTATTTTAGCTCATAAGTATTTCCATACTCTTTTTAGTGACTTCAGGATATTTTTATATGTAAGTACATATATATATGTTACAAATACATATCTATGTATATGATAGCTAATTGTATTTTTTTTATTTAAGAGAAAATAAGACACAGAAAAGAAAGGCAAAAAGCCAAAGAGACAAACAAACAACAACAAACCCAAAACAATAACAGTATAGTTTTCAAAAAAAGATGATAGAAATTTAACAATGGTTATAATATTGCATGTTGTTACCTTCAAAAGGGTTGCTCAGATTACCAGATATAGACATGTAAAATTGATCTAATCATATGAGTATTAACTGTTCTTTTCCAAGAACTAATACAATTAGTAGCAGTCATTTCTAGCTAAGATAATTGTATTGCTAAGTTCCATTAGTCCATAGTTTCTTTCACTCATAATTTAATTGAGCAGGTTTATTTAAAACAATAATTTTTAACATGTATTTTCAACATATTACCATATGTGACTTTTAAAAGTTTATTTCAGATAATTATTATTCTCATAATATATATAAGTATTCAAGAATTAGAGAATGAAATTATATCTGATTCCAGTGTGGGAATACCCAGGTCCAAACCCCAACAGGTATAGCAAAATTTGAATCCATTTTTGTTCAATTTCAAAACCATGCAGTTGTTTATTTCAACAGAGCACTGCACCCTGATTTTGAATTTCCATGGATCTTTCAATACTCATTTATATTTTGCATAATTTTTACAGGTAAAGGAGAGGTCTTCCTTTGGGAAAATGTGACTGATCTATGGTTAAAAATTCAAAGCAGTGACTATCCCTTTGTTGTGTGTTAAACATTATGTATGCAGGCTGAGGATATGGGGAAATAAATAGTGCACTTTCAACACTGATGTCATGAGTGAGCGAACTGCTTCAGTTCAGTAATTTAAAAACAAGGGGAAAATGTCATATAGCCCTTCTGCATTCTGAAACACATATTTTGATGTTGAACTTCTATTACCCTCCATTATCAAAAGCTATTTTCCTCCATTCTCTTTACAAACAACAAACATAGTAGAATATATGTTTAGTTCTCTTTTAACAACATTCAATTCTCTGAATTCTTGATGCAAAAAAAATCATCGGAATGAACTGTGCATAGCCAATAAATGGTCTACAAAACTTCCATAATAATATATGTTAATAGAAAAAATTATTGAATTAAATCTGAAATATGAATCATTTTATCACTGAGTTATAAGAGTAACTTATAAATAAAGGGATTTAGAAAGTCTGTTCATTTCTTATGATTATGTTTTGGTGGTAGTCTGTTCATTATGATTATGTTTCGGTGGTAGTTCCCTTTGGGGCTGTCTTTTGATCTCACAGATGTTAATTTTCATCAGCAAGCACAACGAAGTGGAAACATGAGTCCTTAGTGACAGTACCTATATTTTGTGGCTCTGCCACCCCATTCATAGTGGTTTAACAAAGCTGTAGTTACCTGACCTGAGACTGAGCCAAGGAGATTTTGAAATCTCCCATCTGGAGAGAGAAAATCTGAAGCCTCAGAAACACGAGGGTCTGGGAAATTTGTCCTTGCAAGGGCCAGGGATCTAACTCAGCGGCCTAAGTGCCTGCCTGCCTGGCAAGTGCAAGGTTGTGAGTTCAATCCCTGGTGCCTCAAAAAAAAAAAAATTTGTCCTTGCACATCTACTGAGTTCTGCCGGCTGAATCTTCCTTTTCCTTGATTTTAAATGTTTAACTCGTTTATATTTTCAATCACGTTCTCTTCTGCCCTTCCTTTTGGTGTTGTTATTTAATCAGAACATCAATTTGCTCTTTTATTTAAAAAATAGCCAATATGACTTTGAACTTAAATGTGATTAATCCTATTGCAGGCACTAGAAATTCTTCAGGAAAACAACACGATTCTACCCTTGTCCAAGTGGCAGTCATGAGAAAGATTGTAAGAAGAAAACAAATAGATATTGTAGTTGCATGTTCTATGGAGAAAAGTTCTATGGAGAAAAATCAAAACAATATAGAAAGAGAAGAAGTTGGGCAGAAAGGCTGGGCAAGAATGGAAAGAAAATACTTTTTCATGGGAAGGGATTCCTCAGATCTATGGGATATAAGGAGAGGGAACATCGACCTTAAGAAGTTCAGAAGAAAATGTTCAGCAGTCTCCAGAAAGAATGACTCTGATGAGTGGGTCAAATGTAGTAGTGATGGAAGAGAGATATGGTAGGACAGAAAATAGACAAAAATACAAAAATACCACACATTCTTGGAGATGCAGAAGTTAGCTACCTGAGCAAGATCTTTCTCTTATCTCACTGTATTCTTTTTATTTTTTAATTTTATTTCATGCAAAAAAAACACAAAATTTTAATTTTTTTTTTTTTTTTTTTGCGGCACCAGGAATTGAACTTGGGCTGTCGCACTTGCTGGCAGGCACTTAGGCTACTGAGCCAAATCCCCAGCCCTAAAATGAAATTTTAAAAAAGATAATAGGAGAATAACAATAATAATTATTATATAATGTACTATGAACTAAAAAGTTTTATAAAAAAAATTTTAGATAGCCAGCAAAATATAATTTATGCTTTTTATAAGCCTAGATGAAATCATCTTATGTGTTGGACTGTTTGCCACTTTATCTTTTAAAACTACCTATTTATTAGTTTAAGCATGTAACATTTTTGTTGAGTACTCACTGTATACCTGATACAATTCCAGGGCTCCCAGCACTGGGAGTTAGCTATAAATGTCAGGCCCACTGGATAAAAGCCTAAAAGAAGAATGACAGGATCAGAGGGTCAGCAGTTTTAATAAATATTGTCAAAATGCCCCCCTCCCTAAAAGCAACAATGCCATAAACGCTATAAATTTGCATGAATCACTTAAACTTTCATGATTTAAAAACTAAGACTGAACATTAATGAGTCTGCTGGTGTACTTGAAGCTTAAAATCACATAGCATACAGTTCCACATGTATTTATTCTACTTATATTAGTTTTACTTATTTGTTCTATGTGTACTACTTTCTTCTTCTTTCATTATGTTTTTACTTAAATATTAAACTTGAGACACTCCAAGATTAGTACTATTACAAGTTAACAATATTTTTTCTCTCCTTTTTCCTTTTATCTAATACTTTAGTTATATGCTAATTTTTATGTAAGACAATCATACAATATTCAAGCTTGTGTGTTTGATTTGCTTCACTTAACATTGTGGTCTCAGGATGAGACCTACAAATGCCTCAGATTTATCTTTTGATACAGCAAAGTAGTATGCCAGTGTATATACATACCAGTATTTTCTTTATCTATTCATTTGTTGATAGATGTATACGCTGTTTCCAAGATTTAGCTATTCTAAGTTGTGCTTCTATAAATATGGGTATGCATATTTTTGATGAGGTTGTTAAAAACACCAAAAAACCCAAAAATATTACATTGGCATATAAATCCTTTGACACAGTGATTAGTTTTCCTGGTGGTGATAATGTAGGATATCTGGTCTGACCGTAATCAGCAATATGCTTCAATATGTTTCAATTAGTTTGAATTTACCCAATATGTTTTCTTTTTTCCTCCCTTTTATGACTATGTGCTAAGAGTTTATCATATGCTAGACTTTTTCTTTGAATAATGTTTAGCCAACCCAACCTTCATATATTACAGTATCATTTACAATCTCTCAGAAACACCAAGGTTTAATTCTGCCCTTCCCAACAAAACTCTAATCTCACTGTATCTAAATTCGTACTCAAGATAGTTGTACTATACAACTTTATCTTCCACAATCCCAAACACCATGTGCTGAATATTAACTAGATGCATTTAGAGATGTCATTGTTGCAAAGGAAGACTTTCTCTATTTAGCACAATACCTTCTCTGAGCCCAAGAAATAGGAAAATTTGAACAGATGAATGAATGAATGAAGCAGATAAGCTCTACATAAAGTTTTTCTGGTATTATGATGGGCAAAAACAAATACAAACTTTTAAAAAGCCTGATTAAGAAATACATGAAAAGTCCAAGAAAAATTGGTGCACCAAGTGCTAATCAATCATAGTTCAACTAAATTTAAGCACTGAGACATCTTTGTCTTATAAAGGAGAATTGTTTATAAAATTTACCCTTCGGTAATCAGGTTACATCTGGCAATGCTTATTTATGGGATGAGATGTTAAAGGATACTTGTGTCTCTGTATGCTATTTAGACTTCACTTCCTTCTGTAGATGGAAGATGGCATATATAAATTTAGGTTTCTCATTCTGAAATAGCCTATCTTTTATTCCTCACTTCATACATGGAAAACAGTAGAAGAATGAATGTTTATCTTCTTTTACTTTCTTGTCTTGCAGAGCTTGATTGGGAAATGCATTCCTTTGTGTTTGATTACAGATCTTTGCAGTACTTTCTCTCCTTGGTTTTGCCATAATTGTGAAATATTAAAGTTCTCAGAGGTAGAATGTACTCATTTACATAAACATGAAGTGAGGCTATTTTCAGTGATGATCTCTAACGTGCTGCGAGCTCTTCTACAAGCTCTGTCTCAACTTGGTTGTTTCTTTTTTTCCAAAGATAAATATGCATTCTGGGTTCCAGTTTGACATCTGGCAAGATTGAGGTGGATTGATTTTCCAGTCATTGCAAGTTCTGTCAAGTATACTTAAATCTGTTCTTCTCTGAACCTCTTCTGCTATAAGAGTTTAGTGGAAATTTTGAATCAAGTGGAAAAAGTTGAAAATAATAATACAATGCATAATATTTCCCTAAGCTAACTGATCACTGACCAAAAGGATATGCTTTTAACAAAAGAAATCACAGGTAAGTCTACATGAATTCTCATATATTACTCAACTCTTCCATCCCTGGGAGCAAATACCTGACTTTCAAAACATAAAGGAGAAACTTACTTGGTTCAAGATTTTAGAGGATTCAGTCCATGGGTAGCTAACTCAAAGGCAAACATATCATGGCAGGGAGATATGGGAGAGAAAGCCTACTTAATTCATCATGGCCAAGAAGCACAGCAAAGAAACAATGCCAGAGAAGAAGGGACAAGGGACCAGATAGACACACCAGTCATGCTCTGTGAACCATCCAGACACAAGAGATGGGTGATTTACATATCCGTTGAGCAGTTCCCAAAATAATCAAATTGACAATTAAGTTTAACAATCACATCCCATCCCTTGTCAACTTGACTCACAAACACATTACTTAAACCCTAAATCTCCAAGTAAACACAATAATAAGCTAACAGTTACACCCAACAGGATACAACAGTCCTGTGTACAACTGAAAATCCTGTAATTCCTTCTCCAAGTCCCACCCGTTCCAGTATTTCTCAAAAGTCCAAGTCTATGTCTCTTTTGAGACACAAGGCAAATTCTCAGTTGTGAATCCCTGTAAAAAATTTTAAAAAAAGAAAAACAAATTACATAATCCCAAGACACAGTGGTACAGGTTAAACATTTCCATTCCCAAAGAAAGGGAGATGAAGAGAAAAAAGACTCAGACCAAAGCAGACTGAAAGCCAGAAAGATCAACAACAAGATCCATAGCACCATATCTGACATACGGGGCACGTGGTGTTGAGATGGGTTTCAAAGGGCTTGGGCAGGGCCACCCCTAGAGCCTTGCTGATTGCATCTCAAATGACCTCGCTCTTACCGCATAGGCACTGGTGAGATTTTACACCACCAATAGTCTGTATTATTGTCACCTTGGAATACCTGAGTTCACCACAGCACCTCTGACTTCATTCCCATATTGGGGCACATTAACTCCTCCAAGTCGCGCTGACTGGCCATGCCAGCCTTATTCTGTTATGCAGAGAGACGGTCCCCAGATCCCACAAGCCCTGTATTCTGTGTACCAGTAAAACTAACATCATGTGGACATTGCCAAAGCCAAAGGGATGGGGACCTGTGAGCCCACATCTCATGGTCATGTACCTTTGATGCTGTGCATGAAGTTACAGTCCTAAGTGTCTGTCCTGCTGGGTTTTGGGGTTGTTTCAGTCCAAACTTTTTCTACCCCCCTTTTTCTTCCTTTTTGGAATAACTGTATGTATCTTGGGAACGCATAACTTGGTTTTGATTTTTAAAACAAACTCACAACTAGTTTGCTTGAGTCTCAGAACAGACTTGGACTTTTGAAAAATATTGACATTTTTAAGGGAAGGGATTATTACATTTTCAGTTGAATGCAGGCTAGTTATATTTGTTAGATGCACTTATTAGCTTACTATTGTCTTTATTTGGAAACTAGGTAAGGTTGAAGGAGTTATATTTAGGTATGCAGTTCACAAGAGGTAGTCTGTTTTCAGTGGAAGCAGTACCCTGGCCCCATGGGACCTTGGGTATAGCAGCCTCTGAGTACTTGGATGGCTGAGAACAGTGAAATGAACCCTAGGGAACCAATTCCTTAGAAAGCGTGATCATTCTGGGATTCCATGATTCTTTTATAAAATGAAGGGCTAACAATTCTGAATGTGCAAACCTGTGATAAGTGACTTTCTGCTGATTTCTGAGATGCCCTCAGTGTACCTTTCTTCTCCTTCCTATACAAAATTCTTGGTTTCTTTTAATGGTGCTAATCTTTTCACTGATCATATTTTCTTTAACTCCAAATTTATACATGGTTACTTCCACACAAAAATTTAAATTTTTCAAAAGTTTCTGCTCTCTTTTTTTGCTCTCTTTTTCTCATTCTCACTGTAATCTGGCTAAAAACGGCCAGCAATATCAGTAACACCCCTTCAATGTTGAGCTCTCTTGAAATCCTCTGTGTTAGATATATTAGGCTACAACTTTTAATCCCAGTGCTGTACACAATCTTAGGATATGGTCAATGTGTAGATAATTGTTTTGAGGGGGTGCACAGGATAATGCAGGTGGCCTGCTACAATAATGTGACCTACTGCCAGTGAAGTCCTCACTCCCAACAGAAACCTGATCCTGGCCTTGCTTGTCCACATTCCTATCAGCATCCCGGCCATCTGAGGTCTGATCAGAATCACCCATCAGGCTCTCTTTATAGTATTTTAAGGTTTCACTTGCCCAAATTTCCTAACCTTTCCCAACATGTCTTCACATACTAGTTCCAAATGCTTCTGAACCACATGTAATTGTCTCACTCCTGGTACCAGTGTCACTGTTGGTCAGCTTTCTCATCACTGGCACCAAATACCTGATGTCAACACCTTAGAGGAGGAAAGGTTCATTTGGCTTTTGGTTGCAAGGGTTCCAGTCTACACTTAGTTGACTTCATGGCAGGAACATCATAGTGGGAGGGAGCAGCAAAGCAAAGCTGCTTAGTTCATGGTGGACAGAAGCACAGCAGAGGAAAAGCACCAGAGGAAAAGGAGGACAGGACCCAGATGCAGACCCCATAGCCATGCTTCCATAACTCCCCACACACATACGTGCATTAGGTTGCATGACTGACCTCCTAGGCAGCTCCCAGATCAATCAAGTTGATGATTAATTCTTAATTGCCTCAACCTGCATTATATGATTGAATTTATGTACTTGTGTGCCAAAGGGAACGGCATCAAGAGATGAAGGGAGAAAGAGAGAGGTGAAGGGGAAGGGATGAAAAAATAATCAAGATGTGTCATGGACATGGACTAACTGCCCGGAGTAACGCTACCATTATGTACTGTAAATGAGTAGTAATAAAAATAAAAATTGAAGAAAACACTAGAGGCATTTTTCTTATCTTCCTCTAAAATACAAATTTTATTTTTATGTTTTTTCAACATGAAATTTTCTGTCACATAAGTGGGTAAATTGTCCATGGTGTAACCTGAAAAGGTAAAATAATATAAGATTCTGTTTATCCAAATGTAAAGTTGAATATTGCCAACAAACATAAATACCTGGTAGGATGTTTTTGGTTTCTTAAAACCTTTAGAATTGTTACTTACTGTAGTTTGTATTGCTGTGTAGTTCGAAAATCCAAATAACTAGCACACGTTTGTTTAAATTTGCACAATGGGTGGAAATAACTTCAATCTTATTAACTTAGTGATTTCCCCCATAGGCATTTCAGTGGAAAAGAAGGTTGCTGCCAAGTATCATCCAATACATTAAGTCTCTTTGGCTGCTTTAAAAAGATGAAGTAACTCTGGAACATAACGTATTCCAAAATTCTGGTAGTTGATGAAGTGAGAAATTATGGCTTGGACTTTTATAAAATTCAAAAGGTCAACAGGGTAAGCAGATGGCTAGCTGTGGAATTTATTGCACATTAAGCAAGTGTTTAGATGAGCCAGGCAAAGTCCTGGAAGCTGATGAGACTGTAAAGCACAATGACCCGGCATTACAGCAAGGGTTAGGCTCATGATACACATGCAGTTTTACAGATTCCATTCATCACTGCTTTATTAGCTGACAGAAACATACAGGACTCAACACAATTAATATCCTGCACTGTAGTTTTTACTATTGCTCTTTTTTTAACCTCCTTTTTTTTCATCTTGGTATTTTATTCTTCTATAACAATATTACCAAGTTCAGGATAATCAAGTGACAGCTTAGCCATGCTGAATGATTTTCCACTAACTTCACTACTCATAGTAATAAGATTTTATAAGTCCCATAAAGAATTTAGATACTCTGTCCCAAGTACTCTCTGCACTATGAGTAATTTCACTGTCATCAGAGATTCGGATTGCGGAGAATAGCACTCTATATTTTATAGCCATATAAAAATACTTAAGACAAATTACCTCCCTGAAAAACAAAAGTTAATTCCAGCATGTGATCTAGAATATTATAGTTTCAGACTCTTTCTCAAATGAATAAAAGGTAACTAAATTAAACACAAATATTTTCCATTCCTAAGGAAATGTTGAGGGAGGTTGTTTCTTTGTGATGCTAATAAACATTTTCTAGTATGTTATGAAACAGCATGTCATAGTGCTTCATTTCAGGTTTTTAATAGGTAACACATAAAAACTTAATATTTGCTCAAGGCTGAAGGTGGGAATAGGAATTACTACTATCATAATTGCATATAAAAATTTATACTCTCTTCAGAGCTTCATGAACTGACTACATAATAGTTATGATTTTTAGGAATCATGATATGAACAATCATAACTCTTTAAACATACTTCTAAAATTTCAAATGACTCAAACTTCAAAAGTATCAATCAGCGTAAACTGTAGTTCAACATCAAATTTGTTTTGTTAATTTTTAATGCATTTAATTTTGTTTAATAATAGCTCAACTTTTTTGACATACTTTACTAGGCAACCTTTAAATATATATATTTTTTTTAAAGAAAAGAATTCAGTGATAATATTTGTGTGCCTTTAGTAGAAGGGAAAGAAACTGCTCAAAGGGAAATTGTGTTCCTTTAGAAAAATAATTCAAATGTCAAAACATCATCTATAAAATGACTTCAGTCCAAGTTACAACTTCACTAAGATGTCCTCATTTTAGAGTTTGGTTAGGGTGAAGGACATTGTAAGTAGATGTCAAAAAAAAAAAGAAACAGACTTTTTCTTTAGCCTGCATATAGACTTAGACTTAAACTATTCTTCACCATTTACTGATGCCTGAACCCTGAAGATGGAAGCCTTCCATGGCCTTCATACCAGAAAGAAGGTGTTAAGTGGGAAGAGGGCACTGTGACAGAAGGTAATAAGGAAAACAGTTCCAAAGCACAGAGCTTTCCTACTGTAAACGAGTTTGTGAAGCACTCTCCTCTCCAGAACTAACTTCCATCCTTCCTTTATATAGAAAGGTTAGGACTGCAGATCAGCTCTAAGAACTGTGATAGAAAAATATGGTATGTGGTTAAGAAAAAATAAATTACTATAGCCAGTCAATCTGCCTCAAAATACTGTCTAGCTTCAAGCACACGTCCTATCATTCTTGCCACTTTCTGAAACATTTATGGGGGACACATACCCAGAAGGATACTGTTCTTGAGTATCTTTGTTGAGCCATCCTGATTGCTTTGAAGTCCTGAGTCAATTCAAAACGTTTCTGGTTTATGATCATTTGACTATGATTCAGAGTCAGAAGTCACAGGATGCCAGATCAGTTGACTAAGGTAAATGAGGACACACTGCAGTGTATTATAAACCTGCCTTTCCATTAGAAGGAACTTGGTTGCAGTTTTCACTGTAGTTTTGCTTACACCTTGTGGAGACACTCACGAAAAAGGACTCGCAGAGCTACTTCAGAAAGTGGTGCGAATGATAGGATAAGTGTGTTGAAAGTCAGTCTGAATATTCTGAGAGAGATAAATGGCAATCTATCTTGTCCCGTACCTTTTAAAAATTTTAAATGGTCACCATATTTTATGATTAACCCTTGTAAAGCATACTGGGAAAGAATTTTTGCTTGGAAATAAATCCGAATTGCAAACCTAATTCAGCCTCTTCACTTGTATCATTCATAAAATAATGTTTCATGAAATACTGCAATGGAGGTTAAGTAGGATGAATTCATTAATTAGTGAGTAACTTATAGACAAGGCTATTTAAAAATATCTATTTCTTTAATGTTTTCCTTCCCTTCTCTGGTTCTTCATGTTCTGAATTTCTATGGTTATCTCAAAATGTTTTATATTTTAGTCTACAAAAGTTCTTGCAGTTAGAAACTTTCTGCAGTATAAAAATCCAGTTGAATGTCCTATGTATGATTTTATATTATTTCAATGTAGAAAAATATACAAGAAAGATATACCTTTATAAATTTTAACGTCTGTAATATTAAAGCTGACTGCAGAAAACAATGCCTACAAGATAGGGAACCAAGTTTCCTATTCTGAGATTAAGTGGAAATTTCAAATTTTCTAATAATCCATGGATGTAAACTTATATTTCCTATGTCCTATTTCTTCATAAATCGGGCCATTGTATGACAAAGCCACACTAACATAACCAAAATTCAAATAGATTCATGTGTTAAATATCTACAGCAATAGTTATATCTGATAAACATGAAAGAATCCCCAAATTCTTTACTTTCCAAGTCTTTATCAACATATAACCCAACTGGATCACCTTGGGAATGTGAGGGAAAAAAGTGATAAAAGTATGTAAATATCATAGCTAGAGAAATGCAAATTCTAGTTTCATGATCAAATCAGATAGCAATGGCAGAGTCTGTCAGAGAGAAGGATGTGGCAATGTGTACATTCTGCATCTCAGACATGAAACTGTACGAAGTCCCTCTTTGTGTTACCGACTCATCAACAAGGAGCCATATACACAGATTTCTACATGAAACAGCAGGGCCAGTCATGTGCATCTGGTGAGCATCTAAGATCTCAGCTCTACACTAACAGGCGTACTGAGAAGGACACTCCCAGGGAACAAGAAACAATTACAAATAACTCTCTAGACTGATGAACAGTTTATTTAGTAGTGGATAAGGACTCTCCTGTGTAGGAGCAAAGAACTGCACTGATGAAATCAGAACTTTTTTCTGTTTCTTCTTATTTATCTCACTGATATGAGGGAAAATTGGTACAGCACTCATTTTTTTTTCATATTATATCACCATTGGGTTTTATTCTTTGACCCTGAGTTAAAAAATGTGAAGCCAATTGAGCTTATATAAGTCACTAAGTTGGTGTCTGCATCTAGTAATCAGCTTTGCCTTCCCTGATACATAACACCCACAACTTAACAGAGGAGAGGTTTAATTTGGCTTATGTTTTCAGAAGACTCAGTCCATAACCAGCTGGGTCCATGGCAGAAACATCAATTAGTGACTCAAAGTTGCTCAGTTCATGGTGGCAGGTAGCAGAGCAGATGAGCAGTGCCAAAAAGAAAGTATCCAAGGATCAAATATGGTACCCAAGTCCATGTCTTCATGACCTACCTGGCTGCACCCTAAAGTATACACCACTAATCCACTCCAGAGCTCCCAAGTAAAGCTGTCAACATAAAGAAGCTTAGTTTCCACATTGTGTAATTCATTTCAACTGGAGCCAGTTAATACCGGCTTTAGTGATATTTATTTTATCAACAATCAGAACAATGATCTGTTTTCATAATTGGGACTTAACCAATGTTTATTTATTAAATATAACTAAGCAAAAGAAAATTATAACTTAAACAATATGAAGAGAGTGTTGGATACAATGATGTAAGATGTACATTTATAGGGAAAGTAATTTAAATATCTATCTTCCAAGAGGAAAGTAAAGATCAGTTAAATATAAACATGCAATTCAGACTTGAATCCATGCAGTACTAAAAAACTGCTTGGGAATGTGTATGGAAAGGGTACGGGAAAGCTATAGTACTTGGTTTACTTTGCCTCAGTCAGTGTTTTTATTTCCATGTTCTGCAGATGAAATTTTTATTCACTCATATTTTACATTATTAAAATTGTATCTACATGCATTTATTTTATTAATTACTGCTATTTAAAAATATTACATCCAAAAATACTTCTCTAGATCTCATGGAAGTGAATTAGCTATTTTACAACATATTCTCCTTAAACTTCTGAAAAATAACGACCTTTTGTTTCCTCTCTATATTACTTTTCAAGGTGTGTTTACCATTAAGCTTTTCCCAACTAATGCTCCATACTAATTCCTCAGGCATTCATGACAGAGAATTACAAAAGCTAATTCCCTTGAAAGTCAGAGTAAAACAGTGAGTCACTGGGGATTGCAAGAACTTTTATTTGATTTCCCTCTAAATGTTAAATAGGTTTCATAGAAAGCATTGACAAACTAACAGGTAATATAAAAAGTAAGCCTTTTACCATGGGTGTTTAAACATAACCAGAAAATAAACATTACAAAGGAACAGGAGGGGACAGAACAATTGCTGCACATTGGCATGCCTTGAGCTACCTGGTAATTTATCACCCAAACTGATCACTGTGAAGGTTCACTATTAATAATCACATTTGGACAATATCTGGGACTTGTGCGTGTGCCCAGAAACATAGGATGTGTGATCGCCTCACTTCTGCCTACTCAGGAGTTTTCAGTGTTTTCCTGTATAAAGGTGACAGCTATCTCTCTCTCTCTCTCTCAATATCTAAACAAAGGGAAAAAAGAAATGACAAGGATATTAGGCTCAACCTCCAGTCAACCATGTTTTTCAAACATTGAATTGAGATTTTACATAATCATTTAAAGTGAATTCATTTATGTTATTAGTGAACATATGGCAAGCATGTATATCTTGTAAAATAGTTATTTTCTTGCATCTACTTTTTAAACCATAAATTGAAGTCTGAGAGAAAAAATACAAGCAGTTATAACATCCTATAGAATAAGAAATGTTTTAAAAATGTTTTATATAGAGGGAAATAAAGTTCATTAAAAGATCATATTATACATTTTTCATATTTTAAATATATTAAGAATTTAAAATGAAATATGATATAAACTAATCATAATTTTAGCATGTGATATAAAAACATGTTGTTCTATTTTTGTCTTTGAAACTCTTAAGATACTACTTTTTAAAATGCAAATGTTATTTTTTAAGCGCAAATGTTATTTTAAAATATTAATACATACAAGTAGATTAATTATGCTACCCACTTTTGTGTCACTTTGTTGCTCTTTAAAGAAGTAAAATAATGATCTTGTAAAATGGTTCTGCATCATTTGTCTTTAAAGTCAATAAAATTTGAATCAGTTAAGATTGTGACATAAACCTCATTCTATACTCAGGACAAAAATATTTTTAAAAAGAAGATGATTTAATTAAGGGACTATTTCCAAATGAGTGGTAAAGGACAAACCAGAGGTACTAGTTTTATCAATAAAAAAGTGGTCCCCCAAAAGGTGTTATGGCGTTTTATGTAAATTTTTATCAAGTTTCTGAAGAGCAGCCTGTGTTAGATTCTCCAATATCACTGCTCTCGCAGCTCCATAATCTTTTGCAAGTCACTCACCTTAGCCAGTTGCTCTGGTTTGATCCTCCGTGTCCCCTGAAAGTCTCATCTATCCAGAGGTGGGAAGGTGATCGGGTCGCGGGAGCGCGGTACTCTTTCATCCTGGGCCTAATCCACCTCAGAGCTCAGAGCTGCCTTGCTGCTAGAAGGCAGGCTGTGAGCAGGTCCTGGAAGGGTACAGCTGCCTCCACTCCTCACCTTTTTTTCCTCCCTGCTTCCTGATGGCCTTGATGCCCCTCTGCCAGGCCGCTGCTGCCTTGGAGGCTGCTGACTGTGGAATACACCAGGACCCAAATAACCCTCTCCTCCATTAAGTCATAGGTGTTGGGTATGATATCCCAGCCATGAAAAGGCCACAGAGATGCCAAACCTAATTAGCAGTCAGGCAGCACAGTAACCCACTTGACAGAGCCTGTCAAGATTCCTCTCATGTGTCAAAGAGCAGTGCGGCGAAGCGTAGGACATACGTCCGGACAGGTAAAGAAGAAAATCCACTCTTGTTAATAGTTTTGCTTCTTAGCAACCACTGTGGTCTTGGTAAAATCCAAAGTCTTGCCTTAACAGAGGGAAGTTCTAAAGTTTACCTTGTCATGTGGTAATGGCAATTCAAGCACCATCCAACAAGAAATGTTATTATACACAGGGCTGGTCAAAACATATGACGTGTGTTTAATTTTTTTTTTTAACGAGCAGGATATATTTATTGAGAGAAAGAAACGTTCTGCCCAAGAAAGAGACAGAAGGGATCCCGAGCAGGTTGCCAAAGACTCTGGCTTTTTGAGAGACTTTTATAGAGTAAAACCATGAGGTGAGGTGGGTCCGAGATGAGGGAAACCTGGGAACTCCTAAGGCAAACAGGCATGAGGTGGGACAGAACTATGGTCAACCAATAAGATTAATTGTTCAGGTAAAATTGACCAAATCAGGGACAAATAGGGAAGTGAGTCACGTAGCAAGAGAGCATTCTTAAGGATCAGTGACTCTTCCTATAGGGGATTGGGATGGTCAAGGCGATCCACACCTATTTAGAATGTGAACCCCTGATGTTTCTACTTAGGGTGTGGTTGTATTTGTTTTGCCTTGTCTTGAGATCTGGCTTATAGCAGGAGGTGTCTGTCTCCTCCAAAGTCACAAGACATCTGGTCCTGTGTGTCTCCTTTCTCAAGGGCCTGGCCCTATCTGACTGCCTATAATATTTCCTGTAACATTCCTGCCTCTGAAGAAGTATCCCAAACTGCCGTGAGGGAGAAACGGGCGATGACCGATCTGGCTTCCTCAGGCTGAAAGGGGTTGAAGTTGTTGATTGGCAGTCAAAGATATTCTACACATAACAGTAAAAAAGACATTCCTGTGACTCCCTCTCAAAATACTCTCTCTGGCTTCAAACACTCATGCACTGTTCTTGCCACTTTCTGAAGAAGTTCTGGAAGTCTTTTTTTGTGAGTGCAAGACATGGTAAAATTTCCAGTGAAGGCCGTTGCTGAGCGTCATCCAGTGCAAGGGCAGGCGTGTGGAAACATCACGGTTTGTCCTCATCCACCTTACTCAACACATATGGGACCGTGCACCTCTGGCTTCTCTCAAATCCAGCTGACCGTGGAAGATCAATGTGTTGAATCAATTCAGTATGTTGGGACATCAATGACAGGGCATTGTTTCTCATAATGTTTCTCATAAAAGTGGGCCCTCCAAACTGCCTCAGAAAGTGGCAAGAATGGTGGGGTAACTGTGTTCAAAATGAGGGGCAGAATTTGAGGGGGATTCTGTGAGCCTTTCACTGTATTAATTTTTTAATTTAAATATTCACTCTCCTTTATTATCACATGTGGATGGAAGAATAATAATTAAAGCAGTACACTGCTTCTAAATCTAGTTAAAAGATAATTATAGTTTCTTTTTGAGCACTGATTCATATTCTTCCTTTCTTCTAGAAACTTAGGTAGACAAGATTCTGTTCTGATAGAATGACATAAAGTTTCATTTTTATATGCTCTATCTCCTTGGCATTTCTGAATTTATTGGATTACTCCAGATTTGCACCAATTGGCATTATTAGACAAAGGAGTACTACACAGTGCCCTCATGAATTACCCTGGATTCTTGAGACAAAAATTCCTGTAGACTATCCCCCTTTGAATCTTGTGTCAGTACCACACAGGAACCATAAAGTTTTGAAGGAATAGTATCACATTTTCTAAATATAACCAAAATATTACTTTATTTACTAGGTGAACCATTTTTCATCTGGACACTAGGAACACTAACACTGGCAAGAGTAGAGAAAAAATTCCTTAAGTATAGTATTTGGTATAAGTCTATCACACTCTCATCAAGGTAGCACAGCGATCAAGAAGATGGTACCAAGCTACTGGACCCTTAAGCTTAAGCTGTAGAGCGTCCTGTATAAAAACAATCCCATTTCAGGTGGTTTTCTCCCCCAACTGGTGCCACTTTTGTCGGGTTTGTCTATTGTTTTAACAACTATTTCTAGTGGTGAACTTTTAAAGACTTTTGAGTTCTCTGGGAATATACTTGTTGTTCTGACAGGAGGGTCATCAAAGAGAAAATAATGTGTAGATTACAGGTCAATGAGTAAGTCCCTTTCTAAATATTAAAAATGTTGCTGACAGAAAAACTGTGAGAGAGGAAAATTCGTATCTTGAAAATGAATACTTTTTTTGAAGGATCAATTTCTCCATCTTTCATTAGGAAAGGTGTCTAATTATCATCTACCTGCCGCTGGATGTTTTGTAAATCCCATCTAAGGGAAGTTCGTTTTGCTTTAGGCTTCGAATTAATGTCTTCTTCTAGTCACTCAAGAATTTATTAGAAAATAGCAAAATCAGCTGTAGTGAGAGAAAGTCATATTTTTTCTGATTCCCCGTAAGATATCAAGATAATGAGTTCCGTCCTGAAATGCTAGGACAGAATGCAGGGGAATTGCGGTGGGATGAGGACCGACCTCCAACACGTTCGCTTGCTCCTGTCAAGGCTTGTCTGTGTGGAAGCAGCTGCTTCTGTCTTTGCGGGTTCGTTCGGATAGAGAGTGTATGCCGGGTCAGTAACGCAGTCTGGGGAAGGCGGGCGGTACATCCTGTTGGTGATGACTGAAGCCATATCTGGACCGCAACACTAGTCCACATCTCACCTGACAGTATTTCCACCCACCCTAAATCACTTTAGCAACTCTGGCCCATGAAGGATTTTGAGTGCGTGTGCTTTGAGAGACGATGATCCCAAATCGCTGGCACATATTGTGTTCTGATTCCTGCAAT